>BJKM01000997.1:92098-195631 GCA_015082035.1 Chaenogobius annularis | reverse complement strand
TGGTTTAGTCCTGGTTTCAGACCTTGGTTTAGTCCTGGTTTAGACCTGGTTTAGACCTGGATTTGACCTGGTTTGACCGCCGTTTTGACCTGGTTAGTCCTCGCGTTAAGTCCTGGTTTGGACACTGGTTTACACCTGCGTTTAATCCTGTTTAGACCTGGTATTAGTGCCTGGTTTGTACCTTGGTTTAGTCCTGGTTTGACCCTGGTTTGGACCTGGTTATAGACCTGGTTTAGTCCTGGTCTGTAGTGTGGGGTTTAGACCTGGTCTTAGTCCCTGCGTTCAGACCCTGATTTAGACATGGTTTTTCAACCTTGCGTTTTCACCTTGTTTTCACCTGGTTTGAGACCTGATTTAGACCTGGTGTAGGACCTGGTTAAGTCCCGCGTTCAGACCTGATTAGACATGTGTTTGTCAACCCTGGTTTTTCACCTGGTTTGACCTGATTTAGACCTGGTTTAAATCCTGCGTGGGACTTGTTTTGACCTGCGTTTAGTCTGGTTAAGTCCTGGTTTAGACACCTGTTTACTCCTGGCTTTAGTCACTGTTTTGACCTGGTTAGGTTCTGCGTTTAGGCCTGGTTTAAGACCTTGCTGGTGTAGTCCTGATTTAGACCTGGTTTTGACCTGGTTTTGACCTGGTTTAGACCTGGTTTAGACCTGGTTTAGACCTGGTTTAGACCTGGTTTTGACCTGGTTTTGACCTGATTTAGACCTGGTTTAATTCTGGTTTGGACTTGGTTTTGACCTGGTTTAGTCCTGGTTAAGTCCTGGTTTGGACCTGGTTTACACCTGGTTTAGTCCTGGTTTTGACCTGTTTTAGTTCTGGTTTAGTCCTGGTTTAGACCTGGTTTTGAGCTGGTTGAGACCTGGTTTGGACCTGGTTTGGACCTGGTTTTGACCTGGTTTGGACCTGGTTTAGTCCTGGTTTAGACCTGGTTTAGTCCTGGTTTGTACCTTGTTTAGTCCTGGTTTAGACCTGGTTTGGACCTGGTTTAGACCTGGTTTAGTCCTGGTTTTGACCCAGTTTAGACCTGGTTTTCACCTGGTTTTGACCTGATTTAGACCTGGTTTAGTCCTGGTTTAGACCTGGTTTAGACCTGGTTTAGACCTGGTTTAGACCTGGTTTAGTCCTGGTTTGTACCTTGTTTAGACCTGGTTTAGTCCTGGTTTAGACCTGGTTTAGACCTGGTTTTCACCTGGTTTTCACCTGGTTTTTGACCTGATTTAGACTTGGATTAATTCTGGTTTGGAACTGGTTTTGACCTGGTTTAGTCGTGGTTTTCACCTGGTTTTCACCTGGTTTTCACCTGGTTTTGACCTGATTTAGACCTGGTTTAGTCCTGGTTTAGTCCCGGTGTAGTCCTGGTTTAGACCTGGTGTAGTCCTGGTTTAGACCCGGTTTAGTCCTCGTTTAGACCTGGTTTAGACCTGGTTTAGTCCTGGTTTAGACCTGGTTTAGACCTGGTTTAGACCTGGTTTAGTCCTGGTTTAGACCTGGTTTAGACCTGGTTTTCACCTGGTTTTCACATGGTTTTCATCTGATTTAGACCTAGTTTAGTCCTGGTTTTCACCTGGTTTGGACCTGGTTTAGACATGGTTTAGTCCTGGTTTGGACCTGGTTTAGTTCCGGTTTTGACCTGGTTGAGACCTAGTTTGGACCTGGTTTAGACCTGCTTTAGACCTGGTTTAGTCCTGGTTTAGACCTGGTTTGGTCCGGGTTTAGACCTGGTTGAGACCTGGTTTGGACCTGGTTTGGACCTGCTTTAGACCTGGTTTAGTCCTGGTTTAGACCTGGTTTGGTCCGGGTTTAGACCTGGTTGAGACCTGGTTTGGACCTGGTTTGGTCCGGGTTTAGACCTGGTTGAGACCTGGTTTGGACCTGGTTTAGACCTGGTTTTGACCTGGTTTAGTCATGGTTTAGACCTGGTTTAGACCTGGTTTAGTCATGGTTTAGTCCTGGCTTTGACCTGGTTTAGTCCTAGTTTAGAGTTCTCAGTAGAACTCTCTGTGTAAGTGTCAGAGGTCAGAACCCTCAGTAGAACTCTCTGTGTAAGTGTCAGAGGTCAGAACCCTCAGTAGAACTCTTAGTAACTCTGTGTATAGTGTTCGGGGTACAGTGACACACCTACAGCTAGAACATCTCATGTGCTGAGTGGTCAGTAGGTCAGAAACCTCTTCAGTTGTAGAGAGGACTCTCTGTGTGAAGAATGATCAGAAAGGGCGGGAGGCCGCTCAGGTTCACGACCCACTCTGTGTAAGCCTGTCAGAGTCAGCACCCTCAGTAGAACATCTTGGTGTACAGTGTCAGGGTTGAACGCCTCAGTAGACAACTCTCTGATGTAAAAGTGTACAGAGGTCAAACACCTCAGTAGAAGATTGCATAGATACTTCTCTGTGTAATGTGTCTAGATTGGGAGGGGCAGCCACCCCTCAGTTACGACCATACTACTGATGTAAGGGCGTCCGAGAGTCTAGAACGCTCAGAGGGTAGACACTACATGTGATAAAAGTGTCACTTAAGAGGAATCAGAAACCAATCAGACTACGTAACCTCTATTGCTACAGCCTGTGGTCTAGAAGAGTTCAGCAACCACCTAGTAGAACTCCTCTTTGTTGTTTAGTGTCAGAGTTAGAACCCTCAGTAGAATCTCTTGTATTAGGTCAGAGGTTCAGATACCTTCAGTTTAGATACTTCTTGTTGTAAGTGTCAGCAGGTCGAAAACTCCTCACTGTAAGAACCTCACTCTGTGGTAAAGTAGTCAGACAAGGTGCCGTTACCTTCATAGTAGAGAGCGTCTGCATGTGATAAAGTGAAAACAGAAGGATACAGAACCAAAATCAGATAGAACTCTGTGTACAGTGTCAGAGGTCAGAAACCGCTCAGTCAGAACTCTCGCTTGTGTCAGAGGCGTCAGAGGTCAGAAACCTCAGTAACACTCTCTGTGTAAGTGTCAGAGGTCCAGAACCTCAGTAGAACTCTGTGTAAGTGTCAGAGGTCGAAAGACACCCCAGTTAGAGACTTCTCTGTGTAGTGTCAGAGGTCAGAACCTTCTCCAGATAGACAATGAACTAGTGTTATTGTGTCTCAGGGGTACAGAACCCTCAGTAGATAACTCGCTGTGTAAGTGTCAGAGGTCAGAACCTGATCCAAAGAACGAAAGATAATTCTGTGTAACGTTGTCTTAGAGGTCAGTAACCCTCAGTAGAAATCTCTGCTGTAAGTTAGGTCAGAGGTCAGAACCTCAGTAGAACTCTCTGTTGTAAGTGTCAGAGGTCAGAACCCTCAGTAGAAACTCTCTGTGTAAGCTGTGGCAGAGGGTCAGAAACTGCTCTCAGTTAGAAATCTCTGTGTAAGATGTCAGAGGTCAGAAACGTTACCTCAGTGTAGAACGTCCCTCACATGTGTAAGTGTCAGAGGTCAGAACCCTCAGTAGAACTCTCTGTGTAAGTGTGTCAGACGGTCAGAACCCTCATAGAACTCCTCTGTGTAAGTGTCAGAGGTCAGTAGCATCAGTAGAACTCTCTGTGATAGTGTCAGAGGTTCAGAACCCTCAGTAGAACTCTGTGTAAGTGTCAGAGTCTCGGAACCTCAAAGAAAATCTCTGTGTAAGTGTCAGAGGTCAGACACCTCGTAGATAAACTCTCTGTGTAAGTGTCAGAGGTCAGAACCTCAGTAGAAAATCTTCGATGATAAAAGTGTCAGAGGTCAGAACCCTCAGTTAGAACTCTCTGTGTAAGTGTTCAGAGTAGAACTACCTCAGTAAACTCTGTGTAAGGTTAGTAGGTCAGACCTCAGTAGAATTCTGTGTAAGTGTCAGGGTCAGAACCCTAGTAGACAACTCTCTGTGTAAGTGTCAGAGGTCAGAACCCTCAGTAGAACTTCTGTGTATTGTAAGTCAAGAACCAAATAGAGTAGTTGACTTCTAGATGTAACTGTTCAGCGGTCAGAATCAGTAACTCTCTGTGTAAGTGTCAGAGTCAGAACCCCTCAGTAGCAACTCTTGTCGAATGTCAGAGGTACGAAGACCCTCAGTAGAACTCTTTGGTAAAGTGTCAGAGGTTTCAGAACACCTCAGTTAGAACTCATCTGATGAATAAGTTGTCAGAGGTCAGAACTATCAGTAGAACTCTCTGTGTAAGTGTCAGAGGTCAGAACCTCAGTAGAACTCTCTGTGTAAAGTGTCAGAGGTCAGAACATCAGTAGAAATCTGTGTAAGTGTCAGAGGTCAGAACCCTCTAGCGAACTCAATAGAGAACTCGCTGTGTGCGTGTCAGGAGGTCAGAACCTCAGTTAGAACTCTCTGTGTACGTGTCAGAGGTCAGAACCCTCAGTAGAACTCTCTGTGTACAGTGTTCATGAGTGTCTAGAACTCTCTCAGTAGAACTCTCTCTGTGTAATGTGTCAGAGGTCAGAACCCTCAGTAGAACTCTCTGTGTAAGTGTCAGAGGTCAGAAGCCTCAGTAAGAACTCTCGTGTAAGTGTCAGAGGTCAACACCCTCAGTAGACATCTCGGTGTAATGGTCAGAGGTCAGAGACCTCAGTAGAACTCTCTGTGTAAGTGTCAGAGGTCAGAACCCTCAGTAGAACTCTCTGTGTAAGTGTCAGAGGTCAGAACCCTCAGTGAACTCTCTGTGTAAGTGTCAGAGGTCAGAACTCTGTCAGTAGAACTCTATCTGTGTAAGTGTCAGAGGTCAGACCTCAGTAAAACTCTCTGGGACGACCTTTGGCCCTGCTATCTCTCGACTGATGATTGAAATCTCTTTTTCACACACTCTTTTTTTGGCGGTCCCTTCATCCAATTGTTTTTTAAGAAAATAAATAAATTAAAAAATATACATATTTTTAATTAAAAGTAACTAATATTCATAATATAAATATCAATGTGTGTATATATATATATATATATATATATATATATATATATATATATATATATATATAGTCATACATTTAGACCATAGACTTCCGAGTTTGTCCATTGTTGGTGCATTTTGAGCTTTTCGCAGCTGCCAGCAGAATGTTCCAGAGATGACACTCCTGTGTCCACGGCAGGAGTTTGGAGGCCCCAGTACCTGACGTCGTGTCCGTTGCATTTTATTGTTTCAGTCCAGCATTTCTGAGCCACAGGCGCCGCATTGTTTATGAAGGGAAACAACTCTATGACGCTTGGTTTCTATCAAATGCATTACTCAGAAAGCAAACCGTATTATATATTTAATCTTCAAACTATGCAAAATTTTATTCTCTTTTGTCACATTTTTCTTTCTGAAAATCTAAATGAAAAAAACAGAAACAATCCTGGATTTTGATCAACAGTGTGATATTTTATGTTTTTTATTTAATAATAATGTACTTTTCCTAAAATGCCTAAAAACCTTTTGAATCCACAGTGCTTCTTTCTACCGCCCCCTTTGTTTTCCTATGGTACTGCAGCTCCCTAACGCCCCCTTGTGTCCGTCTCTTGCAGTGCCCTGTACGACTTCTACCATTACTTCTACATGCTGACTAACGTCTTGTTCTACGTGAGCTCGGCCATCAATCCCATCCTCTACAACCTTGTTTCCGCCACCTACAGGCAGATCTTTGTATCGACGCTGCGCTACGTCTGCGTGCCGTGTCGACGCCCACAAGGGAGGAAGCCCCGCCCACTCACCCGCCACTCCATCTCCTCCTCCAGCAACCACACACTTTGTACTAACACTATGAAGGAGACGGTTTACTGAGTAATACATCCACGATGACAGCTACAACCACTTTCACCCAACACGATAAACGAAACGTATTATTAAAAAGTACTACAAGTACAAGTACGACACTCTTCAGCAGCCACACACTGTCGACAAGTACTATCAAAGAGATGGTTTACTAAAGACAACTAGAACTACTTCAACCACACTGTCAACGAACACTATAAAGAGACACTTTACTAACGACTAGTACAACTACCACACCTACTCCGAGTACTGCGACTACTGTCTACTGCGACTACCACACCTACTCCGAGTACTGCGACTACTGTCTACTGCGACTACACCACACAACTACTCGGTACTGGCGACTTCCTGTCTACTGCGCTCACCACAACCTACTCGGTACTGGCGACTACTGTCTAAGCGACTAACTACACCTACTCCGGTACTGCGACTATGTCTATGCGATACACACTACTGCGATACTTACTGCACTACTGACAGGGTCTACTGATGCACTCGTGTACGTACTACTTGCAGATACTCTGCCGCGCACTCTCGCGACTACTGTACTACTGGAACTACTGACTACTGCATCTGACTCTGCAACTAACTGCCTACTGCTCTCTGCCAACAAGGCTACTGTCCGAATATGCTAACTGTCTACTGCGAACTACTCGACGTCTAACGCGACACTGTCTACTGCGACTATGCAAACTTGCAACTGACTATTATCTGCGACTACTTCTCAGCAGACTACTGTCTACTGCGCAACTTAACTGCCTGTCTACGTAGCGAGCTAACTTTCTACTGCGCATCTATTCACTTCTACTTCAACTGCGACTGATTATCTTCACTCTCATTACTGCCTATTGTCTACTGCTCGAATACTGTCTACTGGCGACTGCTACACCTACGCGACTACTGGATTACTGCAACTACTGGTCTACTGCCACTACTGCCGAGTACTGCGACGACTGTCTACTTGCGACTACTGCAATGTCTACACTTAACTACTGCGAGTACTGCGACTACTGCAACGTGCGACTACTGCACTCTGCTACTGCAACTACTGCGACTACTGCCTACTGACTACTGTCTACTGCAACTACTGTCTACTGCGACTACTGCGTCTACTGCGTACTACTGTCTACTGCGACTATGCATTTCTACTGACACTAAACTGACACTGTCAACTCGACTATGCATCTACTGCCTAAACTACTTGTCTACTGGCGACTACTGTCTACTGGCGACTACTACACCTTACTGCGACTACTGGATCTACTCTGTCATGTCACTCTTGCACTACTGTTCGTACTGCAGACACTGTGACTACTGCGATCTATACGCCGACTACTTGTCTATCTGCGACTACTCACTCCGCGACGTTACTTTCACTCCTCGTCACACTCTAAAATTCTGATGCTACTATTGTCGATATCCTACTGTGTTATTATCAAGTTGCGTACTGCTTAACTACTTACACCTACTGCGTACTACTGGAAATATACGACTCACTTCTACACACCTCTAATCCGAGTAACTGCGCACTCACTGCTACTGCGACTACTACAACTACTGCATACTGCGACTCTGCGGACTACCTGCCTGCTGCGACTTACTGCGACTACTGGCAATCTACTGCTAATGATTCTGCGATTACTGCGACTCGACTGTCAACTGCGAAACTACTGGCGACTACTGTCTACTGCGACTACTGCGACTACTGTCTACTGCGACTACTACACCTACTGCGACTACTGCAACTACTACGGTCTACTGCGTATCTACTGGCGTCTACTGCGACGACTCTGAGTCTTGTATTAAAAATGTTTTGTCTTGTCTGTTTTTTATTACAATCTTGTGGCCCAGAAAGAAAGAAATTAGCTAACCTGGGCCGGTGGCCGGTCCACAGGTGTGAGCTCACCTGGGCCGGGCGGAGTCACAGGTGTGAGCTCAACCTGGGCCGGGCGCGAGTTCACAGGTTGTGAGCTCACCTGGGCGGTGGGTGGGAGTCACAGGTGTGAGCTCACCTGGGCGGGGCGGAGTCACAGGTGGGACTTAGGGATCTATTTACAAGAAAAGTGAATGTTTTGAAGCTCCTCCAAGAGCAGTATAACCAGACCAAAATCCTTTTGAGAATTTTAGATGTTACGCTGCTTTTTGGATGAGTCAGAGGTGACTAAACACATTTTTGTTGACGCAGATGTTCGAGCGCAGGACCTGATTTTGCAGTGTATTTTGAGTTGCGAAACTTTACACTACTCTCATCTCTCATTTCTTAAGCTCAAGCTGTCCTGTGTGATAAAGCCTACGGGCCAAAAAATCCTTTAAACAAAAAAGAAATCAGGAAGCAGAATCCAACACAATCGAGACGAAGGAACATTTTACTTTGGCTCACACTGTGGGACTCACTTCTCCAGGCGTGGTCAAGCGTGGTCCGAAGGCGTGGTCAAGCGTGGGTCGGGCGGGTCGGGCGTGGTCAGGCGATTAGTCGGCGTGGTCGGGCGTGGCTCGGGCGTTGTCGGGCGGGTCGGCGCTGTGAGCGTGGTGTCGGGCGTTGGCGTGCGGGCGGCCCGGGCGTGGCCGGCGGTGGATTTTGGCGTGCGTGAGCTGCGCGTGGCGGCCGTGGTCCCGGGCGTGTACAGGCTTGGTTAGTCTGATCTGTCTGACCACGCCTGAAAAACGGCCGATCCTGCCCCAATGGTACATTTTGTCAGGTTGAAAAAGAGCTTGTACACCAGCGTGGATTTTGTTTATGGTGTGAAAGAAATTTAGTTGACTTCATAATTTGCGTTCTTATGTTTACCTTGGGCGTTATTCGCGGATTCCACATTAAAGAATGTGAATTTTTCGTTTTTTTGGGTTGCCTTCTCTCTCTCGTGTTGTAAAAATTCTCCGTTTGAGAGTAAAATCCATTGCAATTATATAGGTATATATTTAGATTTATATATCATATATATAATATAAATGTAAAAAAGTATAACGCCATCATTTCTAATACATAATATATTGATATACGTTAACTTGCTTACTGGATATTACTATGTATACTCTCAAATGTTATTCTTACACTGTGGACTTTGATGGCTTGTTGAGACGCTGCAGGTGAAGCAAGATCTTTAACAGTACTTTTAACAGAATTCTCTTGGCTTTAATAACTTTGACAGGGTCAAATGGCAAATGTTTCAGAAAAGACCAAATGCTGGACTAATGATTTGTCGGTGTAATGTTTTTGCATATAAAAAAAGAGACATTTTATGTTTGTAAAAATTTTACAAAGTCCGCAAGTTAAAATCAGTTTGAAATGAATAAGTAAACTGTCTTTATAAAAGCTATAGAAACATGCAAGTTATTCTTGAAAAATGCGTGACAACATTCTGATATTTTCTTCTGAACATTGGGATTGACCAAACCGTAAATTGATATATTTTATTAACTTTTATTCAAATAGATGGGGAATTATTTAAAGTGATGTGCATTGCAGAAGGAGCGGGGACAATGTTCTTTATGCTTGTATAAAGTGATCATTGATTACAGAAAAATAGTTTCTTCACTTTTGGGACTGACATTTTGATTGTGACTTGAATGTCTTGTAAAAGTACAGCATTGTTGTGGAATTCATGAGTGGTCTTCTAGGCCTTAAAGACCTGCCAGTAGTAATAATTTAACAGAATTATATAAACTCTTGATTTCTAATCATAATAGAGTTAAAGATGAATTTAATGATTTTAAAGATCCATAATATTCTTTATATTTCTGGGCATTATTTACTCAATATACTTTTTAACTTTTTACTGGACCAGGTTAGATATTTGGAACTGTGTTAGTACTTTCTAGGCAGGAGGTCTAGAGGGTCCGTTCACACATGCTTTGTCTAGAACGGTCGCAAATGTATATGCATGCGAGTATGATGCACTACGAGATAGACAAAGTTATGAAATAGTAACGAAGCAGATTTTAATATTATCGGATCTTTTCTAGATATCAATATTGTGACAGTACTAAAGTAAACGTTAGATAGTTTTGGGAGTATATGACATGCTCTGGGACTGTTTGTATTTTTGGCTGAGTGATCTCGACGTCCTGTAAACCCACGTTCTCAACAGACATGTTTATGTCATGATATATATTTGTATTCCATCGAGACCGTTGTTATGACCCTAACAAGGATGTTATTGATCATTGATTATATAAGTCATTATTCATGTGTTATGATGAACCTAACAAGGGATGACTTATGTCATGATTATATCATTAGTTTATATAACATATATTCATGTTAGTAGTCATCTATTCATGTGTTATGACTAACAAGGATGTTATGTCATTGATTATGTAAGTCATATTTCTATTCAAGTTTATTCATGTGTCATGACCTATGACCTAAGGATATTATGTCATGATTATGGTTATAGTCATTATTCATGTGTTATGACCTACAAGGATAATTATGTCATTGATTAAAGTAGTCATTATTCATGGTTATGACTAACAGGATGTTATGGTCATGATTATATAAGTCATTATTCATGGTGTTATGACTAACAAGGATATTATGCTCCATATATTTATGTAAGTCAATTATTCATGTGTTATGGACCCTAAACAAGGATAATTATGATCAATGATTATGTAAGTCATTAATTTCATAGTTGTTATGACCGAGACTAAGGATATTATGTTCAAATGATTATGTAAGTCAATTATATCATGTGTGTATTAGACCTAACAAGGATCTGTTATCGAAACATGATTAAATGAGTAAGTCATATTATTTCATGTGGTTTTATTGACCTAACAAGGATATTATGTCATGATTTATAGTAAGTCAATATCATGGTTATGAACCTAACAAGGATATTTATGTCATGATTTATGTAATCATTATTCAGGATGTGTTATTGAATGTCTATGATTATGATATTATGTCATCGGAGTCATCTAGATTCATTATTCAGTTTAGACCTAACAGATTATTTATGACATGATTTTGTAAGTCCATATTCATGGTTTTATGACCGAACCAAGGATTATTATTCATGAATATGTAAAGTATATTAAGTTCAATGTGTGTGACCTAACAAGGATATTATGGTCATGATATGTAAGTTCTATTCATGTGTTATGACTAGAACAAGGATATTATGTCATGATATATGTAAGTCATTTATTCATGGTTGTTATGACCTAACAAAAGGATAATTATGTCATGTTATGTAAGTCATTATTCATGTTTATGGAAACCCTAACAAGGATGATTATGTTCATGATTATTAAGTCATTATTTTTCTGTCTCTCTCTCTCTCCTCTCTCTCCTCTCTCTCCTCTGTCTCTCTCTCTGCTCCTCTCTCTCTCTCTCTCTCTCTCTCTGCACCTGTCTCTCTCTGTCTCTCTCTCTCTCTCTCTCTCTCTCTCTCTCTCTCTCTCTCTCTCTCTGCACCTGTCTCTCTCTCTCTTCTCTCTCTCTCTCTCTCTCTCTCTGCACCTGTCTCTTTCTCTATCTCACCTGTCTCTCTCACTGCTCCTCACCTCTCCTCCTGTCTCTCTCTCTCTCTCTGCCCTGTCTCTTCCTCTCTCTCTGCTCCTGCTCTCTCTGCACCTCTCTCTCTCTCTCTCTCTCTCTCTCTGCACCTGTCTCGTCTCTTTCTCTCTGCTCTGTCACCTCTGTCTCTCTCTCACTCTCTCTCTCTCTCTCTCCTCTCTCTCTCTCTCTCACCTGTCTCTTTCTCTCTCTCTTCTCTCCTCTCTCTCTCTCTCCTCTCTCTCTCTCTCTCTCCTCTCATCTTCTCTTTCTCTATCTGCACCTGTCTCTTTCTCTCCTCTCTCTCTCTCTCTCTCTCTCTCTCTCTCTCTCTCTCTCTCTCTCTCTCTCTCTCTCTCTCTCTCTCTCTCTCTCTCTCTCTCTCTCTCTCTCTCTCTCTCTCTCTCTCTCTTTCTCTGCACCTGTCTCTCTCTCACCTGTCCAAAGTCTGTCCCTTCACATTCAATGTGTCTCCTTTACTACAGTCGGAGATGTAATCCTGTTCCATGGAGCTGTTTCTGCCTGGAATGTTCCAAAGTGTAGCATTAGACTTACAGTATGTTCAATTCAATTCAATTCAATTTATATTTGTAACTCACAAAACCACAACAGTAGTTGCCTCGAGGGGCTACAGTGAAAAAAAATGAATTAAAAAAGAATAAACAATGTTCATAGGGACTTGGTCATGTCCCACATCCCGTGTCCTCAGACACCTGTCCCAAGCCCCCCTGTCCTTAGACCCTCCTTCTCGGCCAGGAAAAACGACCAAACCTAGAAACCTGGAGATGTTCCACAGTGAAGGAGAGATCCGACTCCCTCGGATGGACAGGAGGACGAGAGAGAGACAGTGGAGCTGGACCCACTCAGGAGGAGAACCAGTTCTGTTCCATTTGATACATTATAGGTGTTTTTATTCCTCAAAAATGCCTGGAAAAGCAAGGCAAGGCAAGTGTATTTGTAGAGCACTATTTGTACACAAGGCAATCAGAAAACAGATAAAGACATAAAAGACAAGTTCAAAGAGTCGTGATTCTGGCACCAGCCAGTCCCTGAGGTCCTCGGAGTCCGAGATGGTTCATATGGCACTAACATGTCCGAGATGTACTTTGGTGCTAGGCCATGGAGAGACTCGTACATAAGCAGAGCTGCTTTGAAGTACATGGATAAGTCTCTCCAAGTCTGGTTTAGACACTTAACTTTTGATTTTGGCAATGTTTTTAGATGGTTAAAAAACTCCTGTTATTAAAGTTCAAATCTGAGTCCATTATTACCCCCAGATTTCTAACTTGATGTGTAGGTTTTAGAGCGAGACTCTGGAGGTGACAGTTAACAATTTCTCTTTGTTTCTGTGGCCAAAGACGATGATTTCAGTCTTGTCTGAGTTCAGCTGGAGAAAGTTGTTTTTCATCCACACACTGATCTGTTGGATGCAGTGACAGAGTGAATCCACTGGTCCATATTCACCTGTCGTCATGGAAACATAGATCTGAGTGTCGTCTGCATCATTGTGATAGGACACATTCTCGCAGCGTATCAACTGACCTAACGGCAGCATGTAGAGGTTGAACAGAAGGGGTCCCAGGATTGACCCTTGGGGCACCTCACAGGTCAGGGGCATCTGGTCTGAGACACAGTTACAAATTTCAACAAAGAACTTCAGATAGGACTTTAACCAGTTTAGAGCAGTGCCAGTGATGCCCACCCAGTCCTCTAGTCCCTGTACTGGCACGTTCACACTGCGGTGGCCAAACGCCTGTACATGAGAGTCAGAATCAGAAAAGGTTTATTTCCATTGTCATGAACAGATTTCACAAACACAGGAACTTGTTTCGGCCTTAAAGGTGCAACATAAAGCACAGAGCAAAAATAAAAACAACATATATTCAATCCAAAGGGCATTAAGAAACTATTTTAAATGACTATAGTATAAAATAAAAATAGGCATTACTATGTACACGAGATTACAGTTACAGTTACAGTTGTCGTGCATAAAGTGACAGTGAGTGATGAAGAGTTGCAGTTAAAGAAGAAGAAGAGAAGTGTTCATGAGTCCAACGGCAGAGGGAAAGAAACTGTTCTTGTGGCGGGACATTTGAAGGCCGCCGCCCTGGCCGCCGCCCTGGCCGCCGCCCTGGCCGTGCCCTCTGGCCGTGCCCTCTGGCCGCGCCCTCTGGCCGCGCCTCCTCCTGGCCGCCTTGAACGCACATGCGCAGTGGAGGAGATGTGTCCTATGGCAGTTCAATTAAGAGAATGGCTTTGGTGTATTTACTTTACAAAGTCGAAAAACGGAGGTGATTGGCCCGGGGGCCAGTCTGGGGTCCCGATACTTCAGAGGTGAGCAGGGTTTAGTGAAGAGCATTATTTGCTCCAAGAGCTGCGTCTGGCTGATTTTTTTATAGGTCAGGGTTTGATTTGGTCCTTCTTCCGGGTAGTGCGTACGTACGTCACTGGAGCCTAATCTCTGATTGGTTGCCGCGCCGCGTCTGCAGAAAAGCTGAACTTTTCTGCGGCGGCCGCTCAAAATGCCCAAGTCGAGCCACAAAAAGGCTGAATTTGCAGGTCGCACGTCCACATAGACTTAGAATGGAAACGGTCCGCTTTGCTGCCGCGGCCTGAACACGGCTTTAGAGGGTCCCATGATCGACAGTGTCAAAAGCAGCGCTCAGATCCAACAGAAGACTGAGGCTTTGCCCTCGTTCAGGCGGATGTCAGGTGTTCTAGAGGTGTAATGTCACACTATGGAACATTCTGGGCAAATCAAGAACATTTCCAGGGAGACAATCAGCCCAGAGCTGCTGTAGACCTGAACTTGGTTCAGACCTGACCCTTGCGATGGTCCTGGTCTGGAGTCTGTTGCTGTGGGAGATGTTTTAGGAGGATGAGGCACAGGAAGAACATGCATGAACAAACAGCTGCTGTTTGGTCTAATGTTTGGTCAGATGTTTGGTCTTGTTCCAGCCGAAGCCTTAATCCTTTAGTGTTGAATGTACAGAATGTAAATGACTTTAAATGTACAAAAAAGAGGAATGTTGGAATTTATATCAAATACAAAATATACAAAACATTTCAATAAATACTTATTATTTACATTGAGTACGTGTAATTTTGTAATTGTAATTTTCACCAATCTTTACAAATGCTGGGATTCTGTTGGCATTTGTGTGTTGTTGAAAGTGGTTATATATATATACATATATATATATATATATATATATATATATATATATATATATATATATATATATATATATATACTATATATATATATACACACACACATATATATACATATACATATATATACATTATATATATATACACACACATATAGGGAATCAATGTATTTCTACTTATTTTCCAGTTCTAAGTGAACAAACATCATTACATATGTTCAGGTGTGAGAACGTCTGTGGGGGTCTGAGGACGTCTCTTAGCAGCTCTGTGTGTGACCTTTAGGAACAACCGAACAGCTGCAGGGTTTAACAGAGAGAACAAGAGAAGAGAGCTGTGAAGGCCTCACAATGACCATGAGAAGAACACCAACTGGACGATCTGTGTGCAAACTCAAAGTATAAAAATGTCTCCCCCGGAGGAGTTGGAGGAAGTGTCTGAAGAGTGGGAAGTCTGGGAGTCCCTGCTTAGACTGTTTGCCCCCCCGACCGGCCCCGGATTAAGCAGAAGAACATGGGTAATTCTTTCTAAAGGTCAAAGGAGGTCATCAGTGAGAGAGAATTTCAGTTTTTTGAACATTCGTTTTGAATCCAGACTTTGGACCAATCTCCATGAAGCAAGTGGAAGCGTCTGGGTCAGATCTACTTCATTATGATCTGCAGCCGATGTCCCCTCTGTCCCCTCTGTCCCCTCTGTCCCCTCTGTCCCCTCTGTCCCCTCTGTCCTCTGTCCTCTCTGTCCTCTCTGTCCCCTCTGTCCCCTCTGTCCCCTCTGTCCTCTCTGTCCCCTCGGTCCCCTCTGTCCCCTCCTGTCCCCTCTGTCCCCCATGTCCTCTCTGTCTCTCTGTCCCCTCTGTCCCTCTGTCCCTTCTCTCCCCTCTGTCGCTTCTCTCCCCTCTGTCCCTTCTCTCCCCTCTGTCCCTTCTCTCCCCTCTGCCCCTTCTCTCCCCTCAGGCCCCTCTGTCCCCTCTGTCCCCTCTGTTCCCTCTTTGTCTTCACTTCTGGTTCATCTGCTTCTGAGCTTGTACTTATTGTGTGTTGTAACATGAGATATCGACACAGAAGCATGTTCCATGGTAGTGATGCACAGGTTGTCTTATGACCCATGAGTCCGGTTGGGCCAAGAAAGTCTCATTTCACTGCTGCAGGTTCTAAACTTCAGACCGCCGTATATCACATGTCCACGCGTGTGTCTTTGTATTCTGCCGCGTCTAGATTCACTTCCTCATTAGACTAATTTCTCTGTGAATATGAGTCGTTTTGAAGCTTAAAATATAGAACACACAATATGTCCCCTGACGTCTTCTACAGTGTGTCAAACGCTTGCACTTCCTGCTACAGTGCCCCCCGGTTGGAATGACTGGAGGGTTCAAAGCGTGGGGAAAAAGTAGCGGCTTAGTCAGAAAAGTACGGTAGCTGTCATTTCAACTCCTTATTTTTTGTTTTGCGTTTTGTTCATATTTTTTTGTAGAAGGATTCAAACGATGATTGCATTTGATCTTGATTGGTTTCACATTATTATTATTATTAGTAGTAGTAGTAGTAGTAGTAGTAGTAGTAGTAGTAGTAGTAGTAGTAGTAGTAGTAGTAGTGTTATTACTATTATTATTATTATTATTATTATTATTATTATTATTATTATTATTATTATTATTATTATTATTATTATTATTATTATTATTATTATTATTATTATTATTATTATTATTATTATTATTATTATTATTATTATTATTATTATTACATTGCCTATCTCTTTTGTTTTTAAAATAGTTATTTCTGCCTGTTCCAAGCTGATGATTTGGAGAATTTTAAATCACTTTCATAATATCTTGAAGAAGAGTATTTCTTTCATTGTTTCAGAATCAGAAAAGGTTTATTGTCATTGTCAATGAACAAAATTCACAAACGTAGGAACTTGTCCCGGTGCAACATGAAACACTGATCAATAATAAAAACAACATATATGAAATCAAAAGGGAATTAGGAAACTATTTAAAATTACTTATTTAATTATGTCCTGTGAGTTCTGGTCATCAATCTCACCCTTTGTCTTTTTAATTTCCTTTAACATTTGAGGATCCTTGTTTTTGGCATGTTTCGCTTCAACAGCTTTAGTTTGTTCTGTACATCATTTAATTTAGTCTGCCTTTGTTTCTTTTTGGCCGCAGCGACAGCAATGACGCTGCCCCTCAAAACTGCCTTAGCTGCAGCCCAGAGAATGGGTGGAGAAACTTCACATTGTCATTTTCCTTTTCAAATGTCTCAATGTCCTTTGTCATTTGTACAAATTGTGGCTCATTGAGTCAACGAGCATTACATCTCCAAAGTGTTTTTGTTCCTGTTCCAGATCTACAGAGATGTCAACAGGAGCATGAGCGCTTAGATCTTTTGGACCTGTGTCGCCCTCTGGCATGTCGGACCTGTCTTTGTTGAGAATAAAAAAGTGGGTTAAAAAATGTGTCTATTGGAGGACATTAGGATTCATCTCTATCCAAATATCACCAAAATCATACAATGTGATTTTATTTTTTTAGATTCTGTCTCTCACAGTGGAAATGCACCTACGATGCAAATTTCTGCCTCCTCCATCATTTCTAAGTGAGAGAACTTGCAAAATCGAAGGGTGTTCAAATAATTACTTGCCTCAATGTATTTATCAAGGCTTATAAATCAGAACTTTCAAGTGGAATAATATCTAGATTGCATCAATGCCTTATTAATATGGACGAATACTCAATACTACTACTAAATATGTGAAAACAAATGTGAAAGAGAAGGTCATGTTGTTCTGACAGATGAAGAGTGGGAAAGTGTGAGAACATTTCCCTGTGGGAGGAGCTCAAAGTCACATGTTTGGAGAGATGTTTCTTCATAACTCCAGGTCAAAGTGCTCATTATTCACAGGGAAATGCAACTGTTGGAGAAACAGCGCCACCAGGAGGCAAACCACTGTCACGTGTTCTGGGACTGTGACTAAAATGAATGATGTACTGCAGTTTTTGACATTGCCATTCCACTCGATTTTAGAACTATGTATCTGGGCCTAAAAGCTTCTGCCATGAACACAATGAGTAGATACCTTTGGAGTGTGCTTTTGTTGGAAGGAAAAAAGGCCATAACAAAGAAATGTATGACGCAAAACCATCAAAGACTGGACAGACATCAATTACAACTTAAATGACACAGAAATCAGACAAATGAAAAAAAACATTCAAATTTATTTGGAAAAGGCAGAATTTGACCGACTCTGGACTTTTTTATACGTGTATCTGATGTCGGTTTGTATTTTTAGGTGTAGGTGCCGTTTATGACTCACACAGATAAAGTAAAGCCTGCTCTTCACACCTGCTGCTCCGAATCGACCCAGAACCTGTAAACGCGAGCGCGTCGACACCTGCTCGGAGACGGGTCAAAGACGAGACCAGGTTCCATCTGGACCCAGAACCTGTAAACGCAGACCGGAGTGGTGGAGCGATGGTCCGGAGTGATGGACCGGTGGTCCGGAGCGATGGACCGGAGCGGTGGTCCGGAGCGATGGAAACGCGGTGGTCGGTCAGCGATGGACCCGGTGGTCGGAGCGATGGACGGACGATGGTCCGGAGCGATGGACCGGTGGAGTCCCGATGACCGGAGCGATGGACATACCGGTGGTCCGGAGCGATGGAGCCGTGGACCGGACGTGATGGAACCGAGCGTGGAGAGCGATGGAACCGGAGTATGGACAGTGCGAGCTTGGTCCGGAGCGATGGACCGGAGCGGTGGAGCGGTGGTCCGGAGCGATGGACCGGTGGTCGGGATGGCGGGTGAGCCGGAGGAGCGTGGACCGATGGACGAGCGTGGACCGCGTGGTCTCGGAGCGATGGAGCGGTGGGACGGAGCGTGCCTGGACAGCGATGGAACCCAGAGGGTGGACCGGAGCGATTAGAGCAGCGTGGTCCGGAGCTGTGGACCGAGCGGTTGGCGACCGGACGGTCGGAGCTGGAGGATCGGTGACGGACGCGATGACCGAGGGTCGGAGGTGGAGCGTGGACATCTGGGAGCTGATGGACCGGAGGATTCGGGTCGGAGCGAGGAGCGAGAACTGGTCCAGATGCGGTGCGATGCTGGAAAAAGCCGGTGGATCCGGAGCGCGATAGAGCAGGTGTGCCTGGAGCGATGGATGCTGGAGCGAGTGGGAAGCGGTGCCGGTGGTCCCGGTTAACGATGGGAAACGGCAATTAGCGGTAGCGAGCATAGCGGTGTAGCATGGAGCGAGCATGGGCGTGACCGAGCTGGACGACGGTGGGAAACGATAGGGTTGTTCTGGAGTGGACGCGGAGATGGTGTCGAGAGGGCGACTGGCGTCCGAGTGGTGGGTCAGAGAGCAGTTATCAGCTCCATCGAAGGTGAACCTAGCGAATCGCACTCTCAGAGTACAAGTCAAAAACGCTGCTTAAACCATTCAAGCAATTAGTTCAATCTTATTTTGTAATGCCCAAATCACAACAGAAATTTTCACAGGAACGACCCTCCTTCTCTGCAAGGAAACCTACAAACGCTCATTGGACCTTTGGAGAACTAAAAGGTTTCCTCAGGAGCTCTGGGTTTATAATCCTTTGGTATAATAATCATGTTAATAATATGAATGACCATTTCCACCCCTTTTTCTACCCTTGTCTCTCTAAATAAAATCCTGGAAAGAGGCTTTGTCGCACCTACAGGACAATACTATTATCAAGTTCTCCAGTTCAGGGGTCCCAGAAGCCCCCCACACACTGAAACTGCCTAGTTAAAGATCACACATGATTTGTTATTCTAAAGCTGCTGGAGATGGAACTGGTCTCATGTCCGGTTCTTATGACCTCAAGAGCAGCAGTTCCACCATCGACCACAACATTCTACTATCGCAGATGCCCAGCCTTCTAGCTGGTTTAAAATCCTAACCTACGGATAGGTGACAGCAGTTTGTAATTGTATAAACACGAGCTCCTCCCCCTGTTCTAAAGTAACTACGGTGTGCCACAGGGGTCAGGTTTCTCGGTCCAGTTTCTTTTCCTCTTTATATGCGCCGTGAGGTCACATGATCAGAAAAATTCTGCAGATGACCACAAACACGCTGTCATTTATTCAATGACACGAGATCAGACCATCGATCAGACAGACGTTGGTGCTCGCTGTGAAGGATTAAAAAAACCTGGATGGACTCTTCATTATCTGCTTCTGAACAACTCTGAAAAAACCCAGGTCATCCGATACTAGGCCTTAATCATCTACGAGAAGCGCGTTATCTGAGGCAGAGGGTCCCACATGGACCACGTCAGTGTGGCCATCCAGCTCCACTGGAAGAAACCTGGAGTCTGATTGGACCAAGAGCTCTCATTTAAAGCTCACCATACAATCGATGCCTGTAAAACAGCCGCCTATTTTCCATCGCTAAAAGATCGAAATCAGAAAAATCGTGCCTAAAAGCGATGCTGAAGAAACATATCCCATGCGTTTGTAACATCTTAGATTAGACTCCTGTTTAACTCCTGCTGCAGTACGTGTCCTAACAAGCTCCATAAAAAGCTTTAACTGGTTCAAAATGCAGCAGCAAGATTACGAACAGGAACTAAAAGAAGAGAGCACAATTACGCCGGTGCTGGAGTCTCTTCACTGGCTCCTGTCCAGTTTTAGAATCACATTTAAACTCCTCCTCCTGACTTCCAAAGCCATAAATGACCCGCCATCCGACCTCAAAGAGGCTATAGGACCTTATCATCCAATCAGAGCACTTTGCTCCTCTCAAAATGCTGGACTTCTGGTGGTCCCAAGGGTCTCTAAAAGCACAGTAGGAGGTCGAGCGTTTAGCTCCCAAGCTCCTGTGTTGTGGAATCAGCTCCTGTCCATGTTAAAGAGGCTGTTCGTTTTTTTTGGAACCCTTGGCTCAATTTATTAGACAATCAAAAACAGTGTTACATTTGATGAGATGGACCATAAAATCACCTGCTGCAGATTATATTGAATTATATTGGACCAAATCAAAAATGTCTGGATACAAACTGAATGTACAAAAAAATTCAATTCTCTCTTACTGCGACCCCTTTTGACCTGTCATTTGGAGGAAGTGAAGAATCCCTGGGTCAAATCTGTGCTCACGACATGGAAGGAGCTGATCACAACATACAACTAAACAAAGAGGTTCAGATGGAGTGAAGGAGCTCAAAGTCACATGTTTGAAGGGAATTCTGTTGGAAAAGTGTGTCTCGTTTCTTCATAACTCCAGGTCAAAGTGCTCATTATTCACAGCAAAATGCAACTGTTGGAGAAACTGTGGCTCCAGGAGTCAAACCACTCTCAGAATCAGAATCAGAAAAGACTTATTGCCTTTGTCAATGAGCAAAATGTACAAAAACAGGAACTTGTTTCGGCGTTAAGGTGCGACATACAACGATGGATGATAATAAAAACAACATATATGAAACCATGTCCAGGGTGAGAAGGCTCAGCTGTCAGCACATGTGTTCTGGGACTGTCCTGTCGCTGTTGTTAGATTAACAAACTCCTCCAGACACCACCATCCCACTTGATTTCAGAAGTATTAACTTGGGCCTCAAAACACCTACCATGGACACAATAAATGGATACATCTGGAGCATACTCAGCAGGAACAAAGGATGACACAGTCTGCACCCACGATCAAGAAGTGGAAAGTTGGAAAATGGACACATTTGATTGGCTTTGGACCAGGTGATTTTGGTTCTTTAATTGTGGTGTTCTGCTGGTGTCCTTTTGGTATTGTTTACTGCTCTCTGGTCATGTTCTATGCTTTGTGTTTTGTGTGTTTTTTCACATGTTCTAATGTGTTTCGTTGACGATGGGGAGAGGTTATAAAAACACGTTTTGGTCCGGACTCTCGGCGGTCCCAGGTCCTTTTAAAGTCCGTAAAGACACAAACTATTCTCACAGTCTTTTCCTGCTGCGATGGGCTTTGTGTCTTTGGATTACACGGGCGTGGTCTGTGGTTGCTTCTCTTTCCTGTTCTCGCTTTGTTCATACTGTTTGAATATTGTCTGTGTTTCCCAAATCGTTCTCTTTTAAATGTGTTCATTCATTTTGGGAAAGAATAATGATTACCTGACTTTGCCTCAAGGTATTATTATCATATTCCATATTTTTTCAAGACAAAAAATCAATATTCTTGATTGTGATGAGAATGTTTCCCTTTTATACATATTTGGACCTTGAGCTTGAAAACGTTTGTGAATGAGACAAAACACAACTTCAGGTCTGTTTTTTAAAGATGAAACTATTTGTTCTTTGACCTCTGAACTCTTGAAAAAAACACATTCATTCTAAAACGTTGAAGAGGAACAGAGAAAACGGAGATGAAAGCTCAGATGAATCTATATCTCATATTTCTCTCCATTTGAGACAGAATGAGATGTCGGCGATTTGAGGAAAATAAATGACATTTGAAGCGTCTGAAAAACTCCAGGAAGAACAAAGACGTGTGAAACCTCACGTGAAGAGATGAACACGACACAGCCTTATTCAGACGGGACTCGTTTTACCTCGGGACCTCCGTGAAACAGAAATGACCCCACAACACCCATGTTTTAATGAGCGTTCCCACGGGATCAGCTGATGAACGCTGAAATATGACAAGAAGCTTTCACTCATTCATGTTGCTTCCATTAAATGAAGATAAATCTGTTATCTTAATTTCGGGAGCAGGACCACACCCCTGTCACGCCCCTTCCTGCAGCTACACTATTTAAGCCTCCGGTTAACACACATCAGCGTTCATGACTTCGTGCCCCTCCGTCCCACCCTCTTTTAATTATTCTAATTTATCTCCTGGACGGGGGGTTACCGAGGCCCGGGAGCCGACAGCCTGCTTCGCCAGAAGCCCCAAAACGGCATCTGTTTCTGTACATTTGTGTTGTTCATGTTTCTCGTATGGCGATAAACACTTTGCATCGTAGCTGGGGTTTGGGTTAGGGGTTAGGTTGGGGTTGGGGTTAGGGAGTTCGGTGGGGTTGGGGTTGGGTTGGGTTGGGGTGGGTTGGGGTTAGATGGTGAGGGCTTCGAGTCGCTCGCGGTGTTATAGCGTGGTATTTGTGTGTTGGTCTCAGGTGGAGATATAGGTGTGTGGTTGTGGGTGTTGGGATCTTGAGATATGAGTGGGGTGTTGGGGTTGGGTGGGTTGGGTGGGTGTAGGCTGAGATATAAGTGGAATGTTTGTGGTGTTGAGACGGTTGTGGTTGTGTGGTTGGTGTTTAGTGTGGTGAGGTTTTGTGGTTGGTGGTTGTGGGTCTGGGTTGTGGGTTGTGTTTAGTGGGTTAGTGATGGTGGTCATGGGTGGGGTTGGTGTGTTAGGTTAAGGGTGTGTTGATGTGGGTTGTTGGGGTTGGGATTAGGTTGGGGTTGATGTGTTGGTGTGGGTTTGGGGGATTGGGGGGTGGGAGTTTTGGTGTGTCGTGGGAGTGTAGTTTACGGGCGTTACCGGGGTATAAAGTGGTTGGGGTTAGGTGGCTATAGGAGTTGGGTTGGGTAATAGAGAGGTGCGGTTGTATGCGGGGTTACTTCTGGGGTCTGGGTTGGGGAGAGGGAGTTGGGGTGGTTGAGCTTGATGGTTAGCGTTGGGTATTGTGGTATAGGGTGGCGTTTGGAGGGTTGGCGTGGTTGGGTTGGTTATGGGGTTGGGGCTTAGGGGTGTTTGGCTTGGGGTTGGTGTGGGTATAGTTGGTTGGCGTGTTCTTCCGTTGCCATGAAACGGGGTCGTTCTCTTTCTTCTATTGCAAAGAAAGAGCATGAATTGGATGAGGACATATAGTCTGAGTCCGCGACCCAGGCTTTCACGATGTGGACAACCTGCAAAAGAACAGGGAGGTGTTTTCAATCTGAGGTCTGCGTTCCATCCTCACCTTCATTTGCTTGGTTTGTTGTCTTAGTTTGAGTTTTGTGATAGGTTTTAAGTTTAAGCTTGTTTCTTTTTGCGATGTATCGCTCCATCATGTATATGTCAATCCCGGAATCATCTTCACTCTAAAGAACTGATTCATCGATCTCCATTTGTACGATTCATAATATGGCAACACCTCGGACAAAAATGAACTCCCACATTTTATTGACGCTAACTTTATTGTTATCAGTCGTGAATCAAAAGATAGAGGAAACTCAATACTTCATTACATTTGTACTTACATTACATTTGTACTATACACATGGTCTGTGGGTATCTTTGTGTACACTGAAGATATATGTTAACACTTATTGTGGCGATCTGGAGTATATTAGTCTTAGACCCCGGCCTCCCAACATAAAAGAAAGGAACACGCGAGAAAACTGGAGAAGACTCAACCATAACGGGCTCAGAGAAGAGCTGAGAGAGTGAAGGCCAAAGTGGGGACCGTGGTCATGGGACCAACACTCTGGGCAGTGACCCACTCAAAATAGGAGGTACGCTGGGCTACACACAGGGAGGGAGGGAGAACACTGATGAGGGGTGTGAGCGGGCATAATAGGACTATAGCTAGCGTAGAGCTGCAGACATCTGGAAGGTGTGCGGTATCACTGGAAGAGGGTACAACACAGGAGACGGTGCTAAAACTCTCTGGAGGAGAAGCTCAGACACTTGAGGATTGGGCCTATGAGTACTTGTGCGGTGCTAAGAAACTGGTATGTGTGTGAGAGGTTAGTATAATCCGCACTCATGGGAGAAGTATGTGGGGCTACAACACTGCGCAAGGCAAGGGCCACTCACGATACTAACTGAGGCGAGAGACGGAAGTCTTCGATCAACACTGGAGAAGGAGGGCTTATTTCAAAAACGGTGCGCAGTGACTGCGAGCTACAACAATGGAGGTACGAGAGGCTACCACCCTGAGGAAAAGTAGGGCGACTTGTCGCAAATCAACACATAGTGTGTATAAAGAGAGAGAGAGCAGGCGATACAAACAATACTACTGGAGGGAGGCAGAGAAACTAAATTCAGGCATTTGGAGTGTTATCTTGTCAGGGGAAGAACTGCTTACAGACACTGGACGTGACGGGTGGCCACTAAACGTCGGAGACGCAAGGGAGATGGCAGAGTTGTGACTATGCATTGGAGGAGGGGGTACAGCACTGGAGGAGGGCTACAATATGATGGAGGAGGTGTACTTTATTCATTGCACTTAGCTACTCTTAGAGGACGCTCGCATTATAAACAGCGTGTGTTAGGATGCGTAGTAGGAGCAATACGACCACGATCGATCCCTCCTGGACGGAGTTAGGGACTCTTTTGACGTGGTGACTTCTATACACTGAAAAAGTGATAGGGACAATCCAGAATATATATTGTAGGTCTCGATTATACTAAGACAGGTCCAGTGCGCATAAGAATGTATGAGCGTATGCACGCTATAACTCAAAAAAAAGAGCACATTCTTGCAGCCGTGGTGTTCAGAGCTTAAATGAGTATTGCTAACATAAGAATTGTGCAATTCATGAGTGAATCGTGAAGCATGGAAGATGGGCGATGTACCAGATCTCGAGCTCGTTTGTTCTGCTATTTAATTAACGGATACGACTTGAAGGACTGTCGACATACAACACCATCTATTTCATTTTAAGGAGTCGTATGGGTGGACAACTCGTACAGCAAAAGTTTTCTGCAGTTGTGAGATGCCGCACTCGTAGGTCATTTTATCGAGACAGAAGGATTTGCGCTTTTCTCTAAAATTTTTGCATTTTTGTGCAAAAATATGCGCTCCTGGTTTTTTTTATATTCAATCTGGAGAATGAGATAGTAAATGTTGGCGCGCTTTCTCAGACACCTTTTTGTTGCGGTGATTGGTTAAGGGAGGGCGTAACGGGGCTAGGAGAGAGAATGGCAGGGTCCTCTCAACTCATTGCCTTTCACAGGCACTATTAACACACATTGCACCGGGATTTGTGCACAGTGGGGCTTACACAACATCCTATTTGTTGAGAATGGAGAGTGAGCTAACGGACTTCTGAGGGTCCCATTTACAATATTCTGAACATTTAAAACTCAAGTACTTGAAATACTATGTACAGAGAAAAATTTGTGGAAATACTGTAGTGTACAGAGCTGCAAATAGAATAAGAGGGTCAGGATAAACAAAGCGTCCATCAGTGAGGAAAGGGCTAAATAAAAAAACACAGTGGAGGGGGAGCTACTTTACACTGGACGCGTGCTAAATGGGATGTTGTAGGCATGCCTTTAGCTTTGAAAGGTCAAGCACAACATTCGCAAATAGTTTCATAATGTCTGGAAAGATAGTTGAAAAGAGTTAGTTCCCATCCAGTTGTTGACATTATTATTTACACACAATCTGAACGTTGTACTTTGAGAATGGAGATTGTGGAGCATGTAAAGTGACACCACTGGGCAGAGCCGGTTCATCGCCGAGGCTCAGCACAGCTCATCACCAAAACACGGTTCAGGAGTACGTGTAGTAGAATTGGGTTCTGCATCTATGCTCATTAACACGCATTGTGGTATGGACGTAAGTTAGGCTTTAGCTTAAGTTATCAGGATGTGTGTAGGGTTCGTAGCGTACGTGGTACGTGGTGTGATTACGTTGATATCCAGTGGTCGCAGATTCCTTTTGGGGACAAGGCTCGGAATGGGATAGGGGTGTATCTATAGTAACATAACATACTGGGGGCAGAGAGAGCCATTTGACATCATATCTTATACTGTAAGATGTGACGGAAAAAGGAAGGGTGGGCTTCAGCTCGCGGACTGGTGAGTGGTGGTGAGGTTGTGAAGCCTACAGCCAGGCTCGAACAGCTGAGACCGCAAGCGGCAGGGCTTCTTTATGATAGCACAAAGCCTGGAGGGGACCGGCATAAGTGGACCGTGAGTTTGACATCACACTTGTAGGGGATGTGTCAGGTCGAATCAATTTATAACATAAGCACTAGGATGCTACGCTCAGCATGCCGCTTCTCTCCTCATAAAACACCGCATTTCACAGTGCAGCATGTGGCCTGTTAAATAGAAGACGTACCGGGTCCAAAATTACTTAGCAAGACCCAATCTGGTATGTATGGGGGCTGTTAGCGTATCTCAAGGTACAATCATGTATGTCTGTGTTTCAAAGAGGTGTGACTGGGGGGTCTCGGGGTATGGATGGACATAGCAATAAATGCGAGGCCACGACTTGCCATGTGCACGCTAACACAGTCACAACCCTAAGGGGATGGGACGCGGCCACATAAAGAAAGTCACTTAGACACTTTCACAAACTACACTACTAAGAGGAGTTAGATGAGGATAAGATGGAGAGCTATAATAACGTAGATAATTGTAAGATCTGACTGTATAGACAACGGTCAAGTTGGCAATAGTCAGACGTTGGACTTTAAGAATCTATATAGCAACTCAAATCTAATCTTGGAGAGTATTAGGGTTTTGGTCAGATAATGGCAAGCTGATTGCTCATCTGTTTGAGGGAGTTTTCAGAAATAGTCATTGGTTTGGAGGAACAATCACCATCTGGTATGCTCCATTTGATAAAGGATGCTGGGGTGAGCCTCAAAGTGAAGCCACCTCGTGTGGTAGGTCGGGGCACAGCAATCTCTGAGTGCGATAGACATGGCAAGAGCGTAAGAGAACTGTGCCTGCATGGAGACATAAACAAAAGGCATCTCGGGCGGCTCTTGGCACGACGGGTCCGCGAGGGGGGCTAACAAAGCGACACTAATTATTACAGGTGGAAGGTCAGCTGTGTGTCTGTGTCATTGTGTAAACATCAGGACCAGGAGAACAAATCAGCGTGTTGGTGAAGGAGATGTGGGTACGCATGACATATTCAGACATGGAAGCGTGAATGGAGGGGTATTATTTTCAGCCGTACTTTGCGAACACACACCAAAAGGGCGATACGGAAGGGGGGACTTCATCACAAACTCTGCGTACGCCTAGATGGGGGCTAACAACACTCGCGACGGAAATGTGGGGGTCGACTGGACACTGCATTTTTGAGAGGTGATGTTGATTTTTGGATGTTCATATTTTAAAATGGAGCCAGTGGATGCCACCTTATCTCCTTGGTTGAAACAAGGGGGATAGTAAGTGTGAAACGATTACATATTAGACACATTAGAATGTCTTACTCAAATATAAAACAACAGAACATTAACTTGCCGTAAGAAAAAGAATGCCTTGGCGATTTAATATAGCTAATATCTGTAAGAGGTACCATAGAGGGAGGCTAACTTATATGCAAACAATGTGACTAACTATATTGAGAGACAAGGTATTGTCTGGGTGTTTATCGCGTTCTGCTTTGATAGAGTATATGTTAGAACATTGCAGTCGCATATTTTTCCATAGACTGCAGCGGGTGGGGTGTATAACGAATGGGAAAGTGCCATAATCAGCAGTTTGGACATTTATAAGTAAGTTCGAGTGGGGAGGGGCACCTAAAGAAGCAGGGTGCGACACCTGCCTCCAGCACATGTCAAGTGGACCCTGCTGTGTAGGTCTATCTTCTCACATCCGCTGCACTCCTTGAGCCCTACTCTCGTGTTGGCGAACCACAAGCGTCTTATTCTGGGACTACCCGGCAGACCTGGTATAAATCCACTCGATGGAGCTGCGCGACTCTGAGGAAGAATTATGTGTTTAAGCAAGAGAACATAACCCAGAACTTAACGGAGCCGAAATGTCTGACCATGAATAGGACAAGTGTTTGAGGGCTTCTGCAGAGACAACACTGTCGCGGCCGGGTGTCTCATATCCTGCATGTAAAAGAGGATGAGGGGGAACTTTCCCTTTAAGGGAGGTGTGCTGCGGCTGTTTGGTTTCTGGCTAGGAGAATGCACATGTCTGTGTTGGAGGAGGTTGCATGGGGCCGGTATGGCTAACCCTACTACGAGTGTTCAGCATGGATTAGTCGATTGGATTGGTATCGGGACTCCACTCTGGGGGTATTCTCCTCTTGTTGCATCAGCACTGGAGGGAAGTGGTGCTGCAATAAACCGACACCTGCTTTCTATGTGCGAAATAGGAGGAGTGAGGAATGGGAGGAGTAGCTAGCTACGGCTGGAGTTTAGGGGCTTAAAGACACTGGAGGGAGCTACTACACTGAGGAGGGGGCTAGAAACAACTGGAAGAGTGGCTAAAACACTGGGAGGAGAAGCTACAGCGAGGTGCTAAGCTGAGATGGGAGCATACACGGGGGAGTCTTGGCAGAGGCAAAGACTGGAGAGAGACACGGGGCTACAACTGAGGAAGAGCTACCAACACTGGAGGAGGCTACAGACCTGCGAGGAGGGGCGTACAAACTAGGAGAAGAGCTACAACACTGGAGGAGGGCTACAACACTGGAGGAGGGGCTACAACACTAGGAGGAGGGGCTACAACAGTGGCGGAGGCGGCTAACAACACGGAGGAGGGCATACAACACTGGAGGAGGGCTACAACACAGGAGGATGACTAAAACATGGGAGAAAGCTACAACACTGGAGGAGGGGCTAGCAGTTACTGGATGGAGTGGCTAGACACCTGGAGTGAGACTAACAAACACTGAAGGAGGGCTAAAAAACTGGAGGGCGAAACTGGGGGGCTGCAATTCACTGGAGGAGGCTTGCAAACACGAGGGTAACCTGGAGGAGGGGCAAAACATCTGGAGGAGGGCTACAACACTAGAGAGTGACAAAAGACACTGGAGGAGGACTACAGCACATGGAAGAGTGGCTACATACGCCTGGAGAAAGGCTCAAGAGTGGAGGAGGGGCAACAAGAGTGGAGCTACACGAGGAGCAACAACACTGAAGGAGGGCTAACAAAACCTGGAGGAGTGAACTACACTGGAGGAGGGGCTATAAGCACGTGGAGGGGCTACAGAGCACGTGGAGGTAGGGCTTACTAAAACAAAGAAGAGCACGATTTCTAAGCGCATACTAGAACAACTATAGGAGTGCCAAATCCCCTCAGGCAGGAGGCAGACACTGACCCCTCAGGCAGGAGGCCACTCCCCTCAGGCAGGAGGCTACGGTCCATCCGGACCAGAACCTCCCGCCACAAGAATAGTTCCTTTCCCTCTGCCGTTGGATTCATGAACACTTCTAAACTCCTCCCACTTTAACTGCAACTCTTCATCACTGTCACTTTCTGCACTACAACTGTAAATCTAACTGTAACTCTTGTGTACATAGAAATGCCTATTTTTATTTTTATTATATAGTAATTTTTAATTGTCTCTTAATGCCCTTTTTTCATTCAGACTGATGGGATGAGGCGCCTTTTATCTGGCTCCACTGATTGGACCAAACCACTGTGGCTTCCACAGGGGCCCCCAATTTACCTTAGCTCTTTTAACAACATCCGAAACACTTTTTACAACACAAAAACCCACCAACTAAATCTAAAACCCTAAAAACCCAAACACCAAATATACTTAAAACCCCGAAACCAGTAAAACACCCAACCCGCTCCACATGGTCTGGCCCGGAACCTTAACAAGGGGAAGTCGTTCCTCTGGGGACCAGTTTACCACCTGGACACAAGGACATGAGTAAGTACTGAAAACAGACATATTTCATGAGAATCATCATTATATAGTTACAGATTTAACTGAATAACTTTTATTCAGCAGTTTGAAGTGTAAATGAAAACGCACAAAAAAAAAGCCCCAAAAAGAGTCAAAACACCCGTTGTGCCCCGCCCTTTAAAGTAAATGAGATATATAAATGTTCTAGATCCTGCACCACAGAGTGAACTCAAAGTCATCCATCTTCTTCCTCCTCATCTGAGAGACATAGTCCCTCCAGCGTGTCCTGGGTCTTCCCCGGGGCCTCCTCCCGGTGGGACATGCCCGAAACACCTCCCATGGGAGGCGCCCAGGAGGCATCCGGAACAGATGCCCGAGCCACCTCAGCTGGAGGAGCAGCGGCTCTACTCCGAGCTTCCTCCCGTGTGACTGAGCTCCTCCCCCTCTCTCTAAGGGAGCGCCCAGCTCCCCCGCGGAGGAAACTCATTTCGACCGCTTGTATCCGCGATCTTGTCCTTTCGGTCACTACCGCAAAGCTCATGACCAAAGGTGAGGGCAGGAACGTAGATTGAGGTAAATCGAGAGCTTTGTCTTTGGACTCAGCTCCTTCTCACCACAACGGTCCGATGCAGCGACCGCATCACTGCAGACGCTGCACCGATCCGCCTGTCAATCTCACGCTCCATCCTTCCCTCACTCGTGAACAAGACCCCGAGATACCTTGAACTCCTCCACTTGGGGCAAGGACTCCCCACCCACCTGGAGAGGGCAAGCCACCTTTTTCCGGTCTGAGAACCATGGTCCTCAGATTTGGAGGTGCTGATTCTCATCCCAGACGCTTCACACTCCGGCTCAAACCGTCCCAGAGCATGTTGCAGGTCCAGGTTCTGGAGCCATCAGGACCAACATCATCTGCAAACAGCAGAGATGAGATCCTGTGGTCCCCCAAACCGGATCCTCCCGAGAGAGTTGGAGGAAGTGTCTTGGGATGAGGAAGTCTGGGAGTCCCTGCTTTGACTGCTGCCCCGCGACCCGGCCCTGGATAAAGCAGTTAGAAGATGGATGGACACTCAGTAGATCTTTTATTCTTAAACTGAATTTCACTTTTGTCGCCTGATTTGAAGATTCTTTTCATCTTGTAAGAAGCCTCAGAGATGATGTTCTGCTCTGTTATGAACATGAGAAGGACAGTTACAGATGTGAGTGCACAACGGAATGTTCATTTATTGTTCAATATCATCAGAGTCCTTTCAAAGACAGCTTCAAGATGATGTTTCCTCCATCTCCACCTCTAATCCAGACGCTTCGCTGATGTCACTTTGGTCGGTTTGAAGCACCAGGTTCTTGCAGTTGTTGTTTCATGGTTTCATCTTCCTCAGTCTCTATCAGCTCCTCACAGTCTCTCTTCACTTTGTTCAGGGCTTTTTCCAGCCGCTTTACGGTCTTTGTTCTGTCTTCTTTCTCTTTTCTGTTTGTTCTTGACTTTGTCGTGATGTTTCCTCTATCTCAGTGAGAGCCCGGAGCAGGAGGTCTCGACTCTCCTCCCAGAGCTTCAGGAACGCAATAATGGATTTGTAAAGCCCATAATACTTGGACTCTTTCAGCGCAAAAGAAGGAGGATAATCTTTGCTCCATCTTCTTCTTCTTCTTCTTCTCTCTGTCGAACAAAGAAGGAAAGTGTGAGCCAGAAACAGTTTTACAAATGAAACCCGTTCAAGAAGACGTGCTTTTCCTCTCATATGACACAGAAAGAGTGTGTTTGACTTTTGTAATCCACAGTTTGGATCTAAAACAGGTTCATAACAGAATCTAAGCCCCGCCTCTTTATCGATGCATTCACAGTTTTAAAGGTCCCATATCATGTGACCTTCTCACAGTGCTGTGCACCTCGTGCATGAGCACCAGGTGCCGTCTCTTTCCCTCGGATGAGCAGAGGAACGGGGCCCGCTCACCAGGATGAGTCAGCCTGGTGAGGGCCGCACGCTTGCCTGTTTCAGCCCCTCCCCCAGAAAGCACTCTGTACCTGTAACACGCCCCGCCGCCCCGCCGCCCCACCGGCCCCGCCCCCGCGCTCGAGAGAAACCGCAGCTGTTTAGCCACGGTTAGCTTCAAACGCTACTTTTGACACGTGCCGTTGTGCACCGGCGCTGACCGGCCACGCCTCGGCCTCTGTTTACACTCCACGAGGCTACATCACGGGGTGGGCGGGGAACGCACGCTCGCGCTGAGACTACGTCACGCGCGGGCGGGGGAGGCGGATCGCTCTTCACGAGGGGGCGGATCACAAACTAAGCCGTCTGCACTTCCTGGTTTGTGTGCGGGTCCAAGATCTGGGAGACAGTTTAGATCTTTACATAGGATCTTTATATGTTTCTTTATTATATATTTTTATTCAAACACATAAAAACAAACACAAAAAGCAAGAACAAGACTAAAGTGAAGACGTCCCCCAAAACAAGCAGACACCCACCAAAAACTCATGACACACAGAACCCAAAGAAAACGTTCGTCCACAGGCCGAGGACAGACGCTTGGGGCCTTTGGAGGAAGTGAAGAATCCCTGGTTCAAATCTGTGCTTACGACGTGGAAGGAGCTGATCACAACATACTAACTAAAACATTCATTCATTCATTTTCTACCGCTTGTTCCCGTCAGGGGTGACCTAATCCAGTGCCTTTGGGCCTTAGGCGGAGAACACCCTGGACAGTGGCCAACACAGAGACATAGACACACGTTCACTCGGGCCAATTTACAGTTGCCAATGTACCTCACACACGCATGTGTTTGGACGGTGGGAGGAAACCGGACATGCAGACTCCACCCAGACTCCACCCAGACTCCACCCAGACTCCACCCAGGCTCCACCCAGGCTCCACCCAGGCTCCACCCAGACTCCACCCACCCAGACTCCACTCCACCCAGACTCCACCCAGACTCCACCCAGACTCCACCCAGACTCCACCCAGCTCCACCCAGGCTCCACCCAGGCTCCACCCAGACTCCACCCAGGCTCCACCCAGACTCCACCCAGACTCCACCCAGACTCCACCCAGACTCCACCCAGACTCCACCCAGACTGCACCCCACAAACTAAACAAAGAGGTTCAGGTCTTAAACTGGTCGGCTTCTGACCGAGGTTTTGGACCAAACAGAACTGACCTGAGACTCAAGGTCTGGATTACAAAAGGTCTAAAGGTTTTTCAGATTGTAAAAGAGAATCACATGAAAAGCTCTGAGATGTTGAAAGAATCTTTGACTTGGAGAAACAGGACTTTTATATGTTTTTACAAATAAGTCAAGAGTTATTATAACCAAGACATGAAACAAAGTCATGCCCATTGAAACCCTCTGAGATGTTTATTAAAAGGTTCACTTTCAAGGGGAAAAATATCAAAATAATATAAATGCATTTCTAATCTGGACAAATACTCAACTAAATATTAAACGCAAGTGGGAGAGAGAGAGTGGTCTCGTTTTGACAGAAAGAGTGGGTTTGAACATCCCTGTGGAGGACTACAAAGTCACATGTTTGGAGAGAGTTTTGTCGGAATAATGTCACGTTTTTTCATAACTTCATGAAGTCAAAGTATCCTTTACTCACAGGGAAATGCAGACAGGAGGTGGCAGCAGGAGGCAAACCACTGTCACGTGTTGTGGGACCGTCCTGATGTTCAGAAGCTTTGGACTGACTTAAGGATGCACTGCAGACGGTTTCTGACATTGCCACAGTTGAATTTGTCCATTTTCAAATTAATTCCGAGTGTGATCCTTTCCAATTTACGAACGTCCAAAGTAATGTCTGTCCAGTCCCTGATTGTCAATTTGTGCCTTCAAGATTTTGTGACGGCCTTTTTCGCCGCTGCCAAGAGTATGTTCCAGAGGAAACTGTTTATTATGTCCATGGCAGGAGTCCTCAGGCCCAAGAACAAGGAACGCCCGACACAACATTACTCTCCATATTCTTCTATTGAGCTTCATGTTCTGGGTCACACCAGCAACGCTCTGATTTGAGCTGAAATAAAGTCATTTTTCCGTTAGGGTAAGCCCCGCCTCCTTTTTCTTTAGAGAATTGAAGAGTTTTAAATCAGATTCGAGGTTTCTTTCCTTGTGACACAAATCTAGAGATGGTTTCATTCCACTCAAACAGCCGGAGATGGAAATCAGGAGAGTCTGGAACCGAGAGAGATCTGGACAAGACATTCATGTTTATAGTTTCAGTCCTTTGACTTAGACTTAAGTCTGGATCAGAGTCCATTTTTCAAGATCTTTTTTATGGTCTTTAAAAGAGAGGTATAATTTTTCTCCATAATTGTTGTTAGGTCTCTATGGAAGACCACACCTAAATATCTAAGAGATTCTGTTTGCCATTTAAATGTGTAAGTCTTTCTAAAGGACAGAGGGGGGCGCCAGAGAGAGAGAATTTCAGTCCTTTGTACATTTAATTTGTATCCAGACATTGGACCAACTTTTTGAACAAAATGCATCACATTGGGTATGTAAATTTCTGGTTTGGTCAAATACAATAGAACATCCTCTGCAGCAGGTGATTTTATGTTCCGTCCCATCGATTGAAACTCCATGGATTGTTTTTGATTGTCTAATAAATTGGGCCAATGGTTCCAAATACAAAGCAAACAGGAGGAGGGACCAGGCACAGCCCTGTGTCACCCCTCTCTCCAGAGTCAGTGGACCTGTCAGATGACCATTGATTTTAATTCTTGATGTTGGACCATTGTTAAGAGCCCCAATATTTTTTATAATTAAATCGTCAATTTGAAATTTGTTTAGATTCCAATCGCTGCCACAAATTAGGGTTCCCTCAGAGTGGTTCACAAACAGGTCCATGAATTCATTATAGAAAGTGATATCGCCCCCTGGTGGAGCACACATTAGATGATTAAATGATTTGTTGAACTCTGTTACATCTAGTGTTTTGAATGTTCTCGACACCATTGCCCCTGTGAAGGCTAAAACTGTTAAAAATAAGCAGAAGGCGCCATGGAGAAATGATGATTCGGTCAGGGCACAGAAAAGGGATGCGCCGGGCGAACGAAAATGGCTAAGTCAAAGCTCCAGGTTCAGAAAGAGATTTACAGAGAGAAGTTGTACATGTACAACCTCATTTTATGTAGAACTAGGGAAGGATATTTTTCTGAAATAATTGGAAGCTGCAGTAAAAACTCGCGTGTCCTGTTGCCACGGTAACGGATGAACAAACCCTCCAGCTCAGCTGCCACGTTAGAAACTCATTTCCACATTCCAAGTGTAATGAGTTTGCATTATTCTTTAATGACCCTCAAACCACCCTACACACTTAGAGCTGACTCACTTTGCACCTGTAACTGACAAAACTGTCCAGGAGATCATCACCAGTCTGAGTTCATCTACATGCTGCCTCCATGTGTGACCTCCAGATTTCTAAAGTCTGTGCTGAACAGTTTGTTAGCACTCACTCACACAGTTAACATGTCGCTTCAATCTGGAACATTCCCAATGTCTTTGAAAACTGCGGTCATAAAGCCTCTCCTGAAGAAGAGGGTCTTAATGCTGCAGTACTGAGTCATTTGCCACGCCCATCTCTAATCTGCCATTTTGGGGCAAAAGTCCTTGAAAAGGTTGTTTACCAACAGCTCACTGATTTCCTCTTAATAAAACAACTCATTTGATGTTTTCAGGTTTTAGACCTCATCACAGCACTGAGACTGCTGTTGTCACGGTGACAAATGACATCCACCTGAACACTGACACGGGCAAAGCCTCAGTCTTAATTCTGTTAGATCTGAGTGCTGCTTTTGACACTGTCGATCATGGGATCCTCTTACAGAGACTAGAGGACTGGGTGGGCATCACTGGCACTGCTCTAAACTGGTTAAAGTTCCTATCTGGAAGACAGGAAGTTCTTTGTCGAAATTGGTAACTGTGTCTCAGACCAGATGCCCCTGACCTGTGGGGTGCCCAAGGGTCAATCCTGGGACCCCTTCTGTTCAACCTCTACATGCTGCCGTTAGGTCAGTTGATACGCAGCGAGAATGTGTCCAATCACAATTACGCAGACGACACTCAGATCTATGTTTCCATGACGACAGGTGAATATGGACCAGTGGATTCACTCTGTCACTGCATCCAACAGATCAGTGTGTGGATGCAAGAACAACTTTCTCCAGCTGAACTCAGACAAGACTGAAATCCTGGTCTTTGGCCACAGAAACAAAGAGAAAGTGTTAACAGTCTCCTCCAGAGTCTCGCTCTAAAACCTACACATCAAGTTAGAAATCTGGGGGTAATAATGGACTCAGACTTGAACTTTAACAGCCAGTAACGTCAGATCAATCACATCAGCAGCTTTTTACCATCTAAAAGAACATTGCCAAAATCAAAAGTCTAGTGTCTAAACCAGACCTGGAGAGACTTCTCCATGCGTTTGTCTCTAGTAGATTAGACTACTGTAACGGCCTGCTCACTGGCCTCTCCAAACGAGCTGTAAAACAGCTGCAGTACATCCAGAATGCTGCTGCCCGGGTCCTGACTAGAACCAGGAAGTACCATCACATTAGTCCTGTGCTCAGGTCTCTGCACTGCCCCTGTGGCTCAGAGAATAGACTTCAAAGCAGCTCTGCTTGTATACAAGTCTCTCCACAGCCTAGCACCAAAGTACATCTCGGACATGTTAGTGCCATATGAACCATCTCGGACTCTGAGGACCTCAGGGACCGGCCTCCTGCTGGGTGCCCAGAGTCAGGACTAAACATGGACCGGCCTCCTGCTGGTGCCAGAGTCAGGACTAAACATGGGGAATGTGCGTTTCAGTTTTATGCAGCTAAAATCTGGAACAGTCTTCCTGAGGATGTGAGACCGGTTCTACTCTGGCAATGTTCAAATCTAAACTAAAAATTGTTTTGTTTGGCTGTGCTTATGACTGAGAGGATTTTCTTTGCACTCTTCTCTTTTATGTCGTTGAACTATTTGACGGAGCCTGAAAATGGCACTTTTAAACTAAGATTGTGATTTCTGCCATTGTCTTTGTGATTTTAATGCATTTTTCCTGTTGTGAAGCACTTTGAATTGCCTTGTGTACGAATTGTGCTCTACAAATAAACTTGCCTTGCCTTAATATTCCCTTCAACCAGTAGATATCTGCCTTCTTTATCCTTACTCACCTGTTTGCTTCTGTATCATGAATTATAGGATTTTTTTATAGCAGAATTTCGTTAGATTTTGATGTTCAGTGTCATTCAAATGTGTCTCTTTTTTCATTTGTGTTAACAGTTTTGTTCGTTTGATTGGGTTCAGTATGCCGGTCACATTGAAGGATGCGACTCGTAACACTTCCCTGATGGCATTGGGTTGATTGTATCGATCGTACTGTTGATAACTCTTGAATGTTTTTAATCTCTCGAAAACAACACACGCACAAGAACCACAGGAACACAGAACAGCTGAAGGGGTGGAAAACAAAAGGGTTCATGCTGGAAAACTGGCATAGAACCCACAACCTGATCAAGAAAAGGATCATAAAGGGGAGGGAAGTCCAATCCTAATGAAGGGGCCCCCCAAAAAAACTCCCCAGTCACTCCGGACCCCAATCCTCAGAAGAACTGGATATCTGACCTCATTCACTCACCACGTCCCCCCGCTGCATGCTGCAAGTATTTTCCAATCTCCCACATTTGGTCACACCTCGATGAGTAGATGTGTTTAGTCAGAGTTTATGTACGAAAAGCAGACAGCCACCAGGGGGCATAAAGCCTGACGTTAAAAACAAATGAATAATGTCAGTCTCTTCATTTCAACAGAAATGTATCACCATGTGACCACAACCCTGACCTCACATGCCCCACCCTGGTGGCTCCTCCCTCTGCACTGTTCATTTCTCTGTGTTTTAGATCTTCCTGAGGAGCACCTCACCTTCTCCTGATGTTCTGAGCACGTGTGTTTTACCTTCAAAAGTCACCAGAAGAGTCGCGGGGAAAGAGAATCCATGTCTCAGTTTTCTCTTCCTGAGCTCCTCACAGATGTGGTGGAACTTTTGTCGTTGTTGGCGAACCTCGTATGGAATATTTGAGGCAAAGAAGACACGCCTACCTTTGTACTGGAGGTCTCCTTTAACCCTTCAAGACCTGTTCCTTCACACGGTCGTTGAGAAACCTCATAATCAGGCCTTGTGGTTTATCAGCTGCTGGTCTTGGTTTGCCCATGTGATGTGCTCTTTCGATTGTGATGGGAGGGACTTCAACTCCTGAGCCATCAAGGAGCTCAGGAACCACCGCAGCAGAGACCGCAACAGATACTGCCGGAGCAATGGCCGCTATCATTTCCGCTCTGAGAGACTCCACATCACGCTGCACGTCGTATTTCGGACATCATGAGCAATAACTGATGACTCGTCTCATCCTCTCCCCCTCCCGATGCTAAGAAGCCGCGAGAATCTCCATCTGGGCCGGCGGGACCCCGCGTCACCGGCGGAGAAGAACGTCAGGAGAGCCTCGTTAGCTTTGTTAGCTTGTGATGTGGGCCGTCAGCTTTGTTTGCTTTGGTCCCGTAGTGTTCCCAGATTCTTCTCTGCCAACTCATCTTTTGTTCTTCCTCTTTAGGATTAGGTGGGTCAGAAGATGATTTTAAACCCGATTCTTGGTGGTGAGAGGTGCGTCGGCTCAAAGCGCCGCCATAACCCAGAAGTCGTCTGCAACGTGTCATTTCTGTCTTAATGTTTGAATAATCACACTGAAGACAGAGGCTGGAGACAGGGGGTAGGTGAAAACAGACTTTATCTGAGCACTTTAGACTTTGACTAAGAAATCCTAAAAAACAGCTGACGTGGTAATGATTACAAACTAAAGAACACTCGCCTCGTTAGCCACGAAAGGAAATCTGGAAATAATTGACTAAATGTAATATAAGTGAATGAGTTTGAAGCGTGAGGAACATCATGATCTTCTGAACTGAACCTAAATAAGCTCCTAATGTTAAGATGAGTGGAAAACATCACACACGTGCAGCTTCTCTGGAACTACAGCAGCGAGCGGAATAAAGGACCGATCCTGTTCATATTCAAGGGATTAAGACTGGACTTTAAGAGCACGAAGACCTGATGGACCGAACCAGACTTCACAGCACAGAATAACATGCATTTAATGAGAACAAGAGGTTCAAACAAACCTGCTCTGGGACGCACCCATTTGGACTCTTTTAGAGCGCCACCTACAGACCACAGGAGAATTACACATTAGCCTGAAACGGCCTTATGCCTCACGTTTCCATAGAGACGTCAGAACGATCCAGGTTTACACCCAGAGGAAAAGATCTAAATGAGAAAACGTGCACGTTACCGTTAGCAACATCCACAGAGCGCGAACAAGTCAAAACAAACGTGTAGAAGTGAAATAAAACGGTTTCTCCTCCAGAGAAGCTGCACGTGCGTCCTGAGTGAAGTGAGCTCTGTCTTGAGTCCGTAGAAGGCTAAAGGTCTCCATGGCAACAAAAAACGTGTACATTTTAAACCACAACACAAAAAATAACTGCGACTGGACTTTGGACTTCCTTCAAACACTTTTTTAATGTGGATTATTTCTGAACCACTGAGTCACAAAAAAGTCACATTTTAACACTCTGGGGTTAGTGAAGGTAGAACATGGACCGGCCTCCTGCTGGTGCCAGAGTCAGGACTAAACGTGGACCGGCCTCCTGCTGGTGCCAGAGTCAGGACTAAACGTGGGACCGGCCTCCTGCTGGTGCCAGAGTCAGGACTAAACATGGACCGGCCTCCTGCTGGTGCCAGATCAGGACTAAACATGACCGGCCTCCTGCTGGTGCCAGAGTCAGGACTAAACATGGACCGGCCTCCTGCTGGTGCCAGAGTCAGGACTAAACATGGTCACTAAACGTGCCCCTCCTGCTGGTGCAGAGTCAGGACTAAACATGGTCCGGCCTCCTGCTGGTGCCAGAGTCAGACTAAACGTGCCGCCTGCTGGTGCCAGAGTCAGGACTAAACGTGGTCCGGCCTCCTGCTGGTGCCAGAGTCAGGACTAAACGTGGACCGGCCTCCTGCTGGTGCCAGAGTCAGGACTAAACGTGACCGGCCTCCTGCTGGTGCCAGAGTCAGGACTAAACGTGGACCGGCCTCCTGCTGGTGCCAGAGTCAGGACCAAACGTGGACCGGCCTCCTGCTGGTGCCAGAGTCAGGACCAAACGTGGACCGGCCTCCTGCTGGTGCCAGAGTCAGGACCAAACGTGGACCGACCGGCCTCCTGCTGTGCCAGAGTCAGGACCAAACGTGGACCGGCCTCCTGCTGGTGCCAGAGTCAGGACCAAACGTGGACCGGCCTCCTGCTGGTGCCAGAGTCAGGACTAAACGTGGACCGGCCTCCTGCTGGTGCCAGAGTCAGGACCAAACGTGGACCGGCCTCCTGCTGGTGCCAGAGTCAGGACCAAACGTGGACCGGCGCTCCTGCTTGGTGCCAGAGTCAGGACCAAACGTGGTCCGGCCTCCTGCTGGTGCCAGAGTCAGGACTAAACGTGGTCCGGCCTCCTGCTGGTGCCAGAGTCAGGACTAAACGTGGACCGGCCTCCTGCTGGTGCCAGAGTCAGGACTAAAACGTGGACCGGCCTCCTGCTGGTGCCAGAGTCCAGGACAAACGTCCGGCCTCCTGCTGGTGCCAGAGTCAGGACCAAACGTGGACCGGCCTCCAGCTGGTGCCAGAGTCAGGACTTAAACGTGGACCGGCCTCCTGCTGGTGCCAGAGTCAGGACTAAACATGGACCGGCCTCCTGCTGGTGCCAGAGTCAGGACTAAACCTGGACCGGCCTCCTGCTGGTGCCAGAGTCAAGAGGCCGGTCCACGTTTGGTCCTGACTCTGGCACCAGCAGGAGGCCGGTTTCATCACGAGGGATCATTTCGAGCCTGTCCCTTTAAGAGCTCCTCCCATAATGCATTTCTCCAGCACAAACAGCACTTCCGGGTTGGTTCCACGTGAGTTTGACAGGCGCGAGACATGTCAACAAACCCCCGCGGAGATGAACGGGGCTGGGACCGGGACCAGGACCAGGGACCGGACCGGACCGGACCGGACCAGGACCGGGACCAGGACCGGGACCGGGACCAGGAGCAGACCGATGCCTACCCCGGGTTCGAGGCTCTCCACTCGGCTGCGCTGCGGGCTGCGGGGCTGCCTCAGATCTACTGGAGGAGTCTGCACCAGAAGATCAGGGACGAGGTGTGAGAAAACCACATAGAAGTCTGTTGTCATGGAGACCGACCCAGGCTTCAGAAAGAGCCTCAGACAAAACCATTTTACAGGAGGAGGGAGCACAGGAGGAGGAGGAGGAGCACAGGAGGGAGGAGAACCATAGGAGGAGGAGGAGGAGAACCACACAGGAGGAGGAGGAGGAAGAACCACAGGAGGAGGAGGAAGGAGGAGAACCTCAGGAGGAGGAGGAGAACCACAGGAGAGGAGAGAGGAGAACCACAGGAGGAGAGGACCGCAGGAGGAGGAGAGGACCGCAGGAGGAGGAGGAGGAGGAGGAGGACCGCAGGAGGAGGAGGGAGGAGAGACCGCAGGAGGAGAACCGGAGAGAGGGAGAACCGGAGGAGGAGGGAACCGGAGGAGAGAAGCACAGAAGGACCACAGGAGGAGGACCAGGAGGAGGAGGACCACAGGAGAGAGGACCAAGGAGAGGAGGACCACAGGAGGAGGAGGACCACAGGAGGAGGAGACCACAGGAGGAGGACCACAGGAGAGACCACAGGAGGAGGAGGACCCACAGGAGGACCACAGGAGGAGGACCACAGGAGGAGGACCACTTGAGTCTGTGATGTTCTCCTGGTTCTGACTCGTTTCTCGCTGCAGGTGTTCGACGCTGGAGAAAGTGTTCGGGATCGAGCAGTTTCAGGAGGATTCTGAGGACGACTCGAGCGCCCGCATCATCGGGTCAAAGGTCGTGGGTGACGCGGGAGAGCGGGCTGCAGACGGCCGACGCCGCCAGGTGAGGGCGCCGTCCACACCTTGGTCTGTTCCTCGTCTATGAACCGATGAGTGGAACTGCCACGGTAACGATGAGGTCAGAGGTGAACAACTGTCACGGGAAAAGGACTTTGTCGTTTGTGTCGATAAAGTCGTAAAACTTATTTCACTCAAATGTCAATAAAAACGCTTCATTCAGTCATTTACAGACACATTTCTGGTGTTTTGTAAAATCGTGTCTGAATATGTTTATTGAAATAATGAAATTAATATCAAGATTTTCATTTTTGTCGATATAAAAATGGAATATTAGAATATATTTTGAACAGAGTGGATCCAAAAAGAGAAGAACTGTGTAAGTAGAACCATCATAAAACAGTTTAAAAGTGGCTTTAATGCAACGTTCTTGTCCCACAGAAACATAAAGTACATGAAATACTTCAAAATACATCAAATACATCAAATACATCAAATACTTCATTATGAGCTGTAGACGACCTTCACAAACTCCTGCTTTTACGATCTCCTTGAGGAAAAACACACTGAAAGTCCTTCAGTGACATCAGCGTTAACTCAGGTCTGAACCAGGTCTGAACCAGGTCTGGACCAGGCTGGACCAGGGCTGAACCAGGGCTGAACCAGGTCTGAAAGGTCTGAAACAGGTCTGAACCAGGGCTGAACCAGGGCTGAACCAGGTCTGAACCAGGTCTGAACCAGGTCTGAACCAGGTCTAACCAGGGCTGAACCAGGGCTGAACCAGGTCTGAACCAGGGCTAGACTCGGCCTAAACCCGGTCTCTCCCGGTCTGTCCTCAGTGTGTTCCTGGTGGACCACGCCTGGACCACTCGTGTGCCCGGGCCCGGCAGCAGCTGCAGGAGGTTCCCGGTTTGATGCCCAGGATGGCGGCTCTCATGGGCTGGACTTTCACGGAGAAGTCCCAGATCCAGAGACCGTGGACCAGTCCTGACGAGATTGGAAGTACAACCAGACCTACCAACTGTCCCAGGGGTAAAACCAGCCTACCAACTTCCTACCAGCCTACCAACTGTCCCAGGGGGTTAGAACCAGGCCTACCAACTGTCCCGGGGGTAAACCTAAACTTCCCAGGGAAACCAGGCCTACCAACTGTCCGGGGGGTTAGAACCAGGCCTACCAACTGTCCCGGGGGTAAGAACCAGGGCCTTAGAACCAGCCTACAACTGTCCCGGGGGAAACCAGGCCTACCGACTGTCCTTGGTAAGAACCAGGCCTACCAACTGTCCCGGGTAAGAACCAGGCCTACCAACTGTCCCAGGGGGTAAGAACCAGGCCTACCAACTGTCCCGGGGGTAAGAACCAGGCCTACCAACTGTCCCAGGGGTTAGACCAGCCTACCAACTGTCCCGGAGGTAGAACCAGCCTACCAACGTCCCAGGGGTAAGAACCAGGCCTACCAACTGTCCCAGGGGTAAGAACCAGGCCTACCAACTGTCCCGGGGGGTAAGAACCAGGCCTACCAACTGTCCCAGGGGGTTAGAACCAGCCTACCAACTGTCCGGGGGGTAAGAACCAGCCCTACCGACTGTCCTTGGTTAGAACCAGGCCTACCAACTGTCCGGGGGTTAGAAACCAGGCCTACCGACTGTCCCGGGGTAAGAAGCAGGCCTACCGACTGTCCCGGGGGTAGAACCAGGCCTACCAACTGTCCCGGGGTTAGAACCAGACCTAAAGATTGTATTAAAACATTTTGAAATCCTCATTTAATGAATACGTAACGTGCTGTAGGGCATCTGACACAGTTCTCTCTCTCTCAGACGGCGGAGGAGAAGGTTCCCGTGTGGTACATCATGGATGAGTTCGGGTCTCAGGTCCAGCACTCGGACTGTCCCTCGTGTGGACTGGCCCCGTTCTTCTGCCTCACGGAGCAGCTCGCCTTTTCTGTGCTGTGGCCCCTGAGAGACCTGGAGCCCGGAGGTGAGGGAGGGCCCTGAGGGACCTGAGGGACCTGAGGGACCTGAGGGAGGGAGGGACCTGAGGGAGGGACCTGGGACCTGGGGGACCTGGGGAGGGACCTGGGAGGGACCCTGGGGGAGGGACCTGGGGGAGGGACCCTGAGGGAGGGAGGGACCGAGGGAGGGACCCTGGGAGGGAGGGACCCTGGGGAGGAGGACCCTGGGGGAGGGACCTGAGGGAGGACCCTGAGGGAGGGAGGGACCTGGGGAGGGAGGACCTGAGGGCGGGAGGGGGGAGGGACCTTTAGCCCGGAAGTGAGGGAGGGAAGTGAGGGTGGGAGGAAGGGGACTGGAGGGACCTGGAGCCCGGAAGTGAGGTAGGGGACCTGAGGGAGGGGACCTGAATATGTCTCTGTGCAGACCTCACAGACACGTCAAGCATAAACGCTCTCTCTAAAGAGGAGCTCCGCCCACAGCCAGATGATTGGCTCAGAGAGAACGCAGACTCAGAAAAGAATCATTTGTCTCCAAACTCTGACTTGACCTCGTGCTAAAGTGCCGTGTTTCCACAGACGCTAACTTATATGTCGAGCCTTAGCGACACAAAGCTAGCAAAGCACATTAGCAAAGCACGTTAGCAAAGCGCGTTAGCAACAGCTGTTTCCTGTTTGTCGACGCCCAAATGTGATGTTTCCAGGTCATAATGCGTCTGACATGATTCCACAAAGAGAGGTTCAAACGCGGCGTCGAGGCTTTGCACACAAGGCAAAGACATGAGGCAAAACTGTTCCTGTGCACGCTCGCTTTAGCCACGCCCCTCACACACACACACTTGATGTGGCCATTTAGAGGCGTCTTGAGTGTGTGCGTTCTTTGCGCGTCTAGACGAGGTGACGAGGGATTTCGCGTACGGAGAGACGAACCCGCTGGTGAGGAAGTGCAGACTGTTGCCGTGGAGACCCGCCGACCTGGACGACGTCTGCAGCGAAACGACGGAGCCTCCGGACGAATACTACCAGGTCAGTCTCCGTATTTAGTGTATTTATACCTGTTGTACTCATAAATGATTTTTATGTGTCAAATTAAAAGAATAGTAACATTAGATGAGTTTTGCCCCAGTGGTTGCTGGGTAATTTCCTGTGTGTGATGTCATCAATTACAAACAGGAAGTGACATTATAAACCTAAAAAATGTGCTTTTCTGTGATGACATTTGTATATATTTTTTTAGCAAAATTCAAAATATATTAATCTTAACTGCGTTTCAGTTCTATGTGTCGTCCGACCTGTAGGGGGCGCTTTAGCTGTCAAAAAAGCTGTGAGTGAGTGAGTGAGTGAACGTTAGCGCTGTGAGTGAGTGGTGACGTAAGCGCCGTGAGTGAGTGGACGTGAGCGCCGTGAGTGAGTGAACGTGAGTGAGTGACGTGAGCCCGTGAGTGAGTGGACGTGAGCGCCGTGAGTGAGTGAGTGAGCGCTGTGAGAGTGATGTGGACGTGAGTGCCGTGAGTGAGTGAACGTGAGTGAGTGACGTGAGCGTGAGTGAGTGACGTGAGCGCTGTAGTGAGGACGTGAGCGCCGTGAGTTAGTGGACTGAGCGCCGTGAGTGGACGCTGTGAGTGAGTGGACGCCCCGCCCCACCCGCCCTGCCCTGGCGTTCACCCAAGAATTGTTTTTCGATTGTCTGATATATTTGGCCAATGGTTCAAGTACAACTCAAACAGGAGGGGGGCCAGGCACAGCCCTGTCTCACTCAGTGGGTTTGTCAGGTGACCATTGATTTTAATTCTTGATGTTGGACCATCGTAAAAAAGCCCCAATATTTTTAATAATTAAATCATCGAGTTTAATTTTGCTCAGCACTTTAAATAAGTCCAGCTAACAGAGTCCAAACCTTCTCAGAGTCCAGACTTCTTATTCCACTTTGTTTTGTTGTTTGTGTGTTTGGCTCATTGTGTGTTGTATTTGGCTCATTGTGTGTAAAGATGGTCTGATGTTGTCTTGTGTTTGTCGTTGGGTCATTAAATCCGGTCTGATCATTGTGGATCACATTTGGGAGGATTTGGTCCATTCTTTTGGACAGAATTGAGGCGTATAAACGATAGTCCACATTCAGACCTGAGATGGGTCTATGTGAGGCACAGTCCAGTCGGTCCTTCCCCTCTTTAGGCCTTAAGGAGACGAATGGCTTCTTCACACTCGGAGGATCTGAGCTCTTTTAAGGCCCAGTTCAAAGAGTGTGTTTAGAGCTTTAGACCACTCTGAGGTGGTCCCCGTCGCTCCTGGAGATGCATTGTTTTTTAGTCTTTTGATTGCACCTTGTATTTCTAAATTGTTGTATAAACCAGCCACCAATGAGTCTGCGAGTTACCTCGCTGCTCAGCAGGGGGTGCTATTGCACAGGTTATGCTATCGCTGATCATTTGTAAAGTTTGTGCATATACTCTGTGTACTCAAGTGTATTTTTAATTTTATTTTTGGAGTACATTTTTAAATTGTATGCATGCCTTATTTTACATATATAATTGGACCAAGTGGGACTTTTATTTTAATGTGCTGTGATTTGTTTCCATTTTGATTATTTGAAAAATATGTATAGTGTGTGTGTGTGTGTGTGTGTGTTGTATATATATTTATATATATATAAACATATTTTATATCTTTTGTGTGTCTAACATTGTTTTGTTTGTAGAAGCTTTCGAAACTGTTGATTGAACCCAGCAGCTTGTCAGACTCTGGAGGCTGATGACCAGTGAGATGAACAGGAAACTCGCAGCCAAAGTTCAAACTCACTGGAGCGTTCTCTGCTCGCCCCGCATTTGACCTCTTGTCTGTCTTTTACTCATCTTGGGTTTGTGCACATTTTAGACCCGTCGCTATCTCAGTCCAGTCCTTGATCGTTGGTGACGTTTTGTCTCGCCCCCCTCTCGCCCCCTTCTCGCCCCCTCTCGCCCCCTCTCGCCCCCTCCTCGCCCCCCTCGCCCCCCTCTCTCTCGCCCCCCTCTCGCCCCCTCTCGCCCCCCCTCTTCGCCCCCCCTCTCGCCCCCTCTCGCCCCCCTCTCGCCCCCCTCTCGCCCCCCTCTTCGCCCCCTCCTCGCCCCCCTCTCGCCCCCCTCTCACCTCATTTAGAAAGGCACGGTTGTGGAAACGTGCTGTAAACAGTGACAGAAGTAAGGCAGAATGTTTGTTGGAGCCTTGTGTCGTGGGCTATCAGACCGCTCACCCAAGGATGCCCACATGCCCCGCCATAAAAGCGCCCCCCTTATCCTCCACACACATTGAGAACATCTTATAGCAGGGGCCTCTGTCCTTCACCCAGGCAAGTGTCAACTGACCATGGCGCAGGACAGAGGGTACATCAACATTAACTGAGCGTCGCATCAACCCAATGACATGACATTGTCCCATTACAGCACCCCTCCAAAAACGTGTCGCTTAGATTGGGGCCCCTCTAAACGTATCTGCCTCGGGTCTGGAGCACTTTTCTTTTCATAGCACAGAACAGTGCTGCCGGGCTTTGTGAGGAAGGACTGACATTATTCATCCTCCCACAGAGCCTGTCATTGAGGCCAGTTGTCTTGGACACTGGAAATGGGGGCGGGACTTGTATTTTTCTTATTATTTATCATGAATACATTTATGTGACATCATGACAGTTTGACAGGAAGATTAACGTATATTCTCGCGTACGAATTAAGATAAGCTGAGATGTCTCCAGTGGGCAGTGGGCAGTGGGCAGTGGGCAGTGGGCAGTGGGCAGTGGGCACAGGCTTAAACACACACAACACGAGTGTGTTTCATCAACATCACCACTGAACACAAAAAGACACACAAAAAAGACACGAGGGATCCAACAACAGGGGCCTGGCAGTCACCACGCCATGAACATGTGCAGTTGCGTTGTCTCTCAGCGGTAGTTTTATTTTTGACGGCGCGTTCCGTTTACAGTTCGGGACCCTAAACTGCTCCCTGAGGGCCTCACCTCAAAACTGCAGGTTTTTCTACAAAAAAAACGCAAAATGTGTAGCAAATGCAAAGTTGTTTGAATTAGTTTAATGCCATACTGTGAAACATTCCAAGCAAAGCAACAGCATCTCCATGGAGACAAGCAGGACCCTCCATCTGAAAAGTCACGTGGTGCACCTTTTCATACGACGACTGCGTTTCCAGATGTTTTTAATGCTCTGAACAAAAGGGCCGAGCGTGCACGAATAAAACTGTCCTGAAGAGCTGAAACGTGACGTCGCAGATGATCCAGGCCACGTGGATTTTACTCTGATGTTTGTCTTTTTCAGGCGATCGCTCGAGAAAACAAAGAGCAGCTTCCGGTGGAGATCGAACCCAGCGCCGTTCCACAAGACAAAGTGTTAAAGTAAGAACGGTTTCACCTGTAAATACTCAGTTTCCTATGATTTCCAGTGTAAATGAACTTTGAACTTTTGTGCAGTTCTGTTCTTTTGAGTGAAGTTTGGGTGAGACGCATGTCAGGGTGTTATTTGTGCGTTTCAGGGTGTTATTTGTGCGTTTCAGATTATATTCGTGTTTCAGGGTGGTATTCGTGTGTTTCAGGGTGTTATTTGTGCGTTTCAGGGTGTAATTTGTGCGTTACAGATTATATTCGTGTTTCAGGGTGTCATTGGTGCGTTTCAGGGTGTAATTTGTGCGTTTCAGGGTGTTATTTGTACGTTTCAGGGTGTTATTTTTGCGTTCCAAGGTAATAAGTGTCCGTTCCAAGGTAATAAGTGTCCGTTCCAAGGTAATAAGTGTGCGTTCCAAGGTAATAAGTGTGCATTTCAGGGTGTTGTGCGTTTCAGGGTGAATTTTGTGCGTTTTAGGGTGTAATTTGTGTGTTTCAGGGTGTTTAAGGGTGTTATTTGTGCGTTTCAGGGTGTCATTTGTACGTTTCAGGGTGTTATTTTTGCTTTCCAAGGGAATAAGTGTGTGTTTCAGGGTGTTGTTCGTTTCAGGGTGTTGTTCGTTTCAGGGTGTTGTTCGTTTCAGGGTGTTGTGCGTTTCAGGGTGTTGTGCGTTTCAGGGTGTTGTGGCGTTTTCAGGGTGTTGTTGCGTTTCAGGGTGTTATGTTCGTTCAGGGTGTTTGTGCGTTTCAGGGTGTTTTCGTGCGTTTCAGGATGTCATTGTTCGCGTTCATGGTGTTATCGTGCGTTTCAGGGTGTTATTTGTGCATTTCAGGGTGTCGTTTCGCTTTTGCGTTCAGGGTGTCTCCGAGTGTTTTCTGCGTTTCAAGGTGTGGTTGTGCGTTTCAGGGTGGGTTCGGTGGTTCAAGGGTGTGGTTCGTGCGTTTCAGGGTGTGGTTCGTAGTTTAGGGTGTCGTTCGTGCGTTTAGGGTGTGCTTTGTGCGTTTCAGGGTGATGTTTGTGCGTTTCAAGGGTTGTTTTTCGTGCTTTCAGGGTGTGTTCAACGCGTTTCAGGGTGTCGTTCACGGCGTTTCAGGGTGTCGTTCACTGCGTTTTCAGGGTGTCGTTCACCGTTTCAGGTGTCGTTCACGATTGGTTACTGCGTTTCAGCGGTGTCGTTCACGGCGGGCGTTTCAGGGTTTCGTTCACGCGAGTAGCGTTTCAGGTGTCGTTCGCGTTAGTTCAGGGCGTTATTTGTGGCGTTTCAGGGTGTTTAAGGGTGTTATTTGTGCGTTTCAGGGTGTTTTTTGTACGTTTCAGGGTGTCATTTGTGCGTTTCAGGTGTTATTTTTTGCTTTCCAAGGGAATAAGTGTGTGGTTTCGGACGAGTGTTTTGCATTCAGGGTGTTTGCATTTCAGGGTGTTTTGCGTTTCAGGGTGTTGTGGCGTTTCAGGGTGTCGTTTCGCCTCAGTGTTCAGGGTGTCATTGGTAGCGTTTCAGGGTGTTTATTCTCTTGCGTTTCAGGGTGTTATTTCTCGCGTTTCAGGGTGTCGTTCGCGTAGAGCGTTTACAGCGGTGTCTTCATGGGTTTCAGGGTTCGTGCGTCGCGTTTCAGGGTTCGTTCGCGCGTTTCAGGGTGTCATTGGTGCGTTTCAGGGTGTTTTTCTGTGTTTCAGGGTGTTATTTCTTCGTTTCAGGTGTTTTGTGCGTTTCAGGGTGTCGTTCGCTCATTTCAGGGTGCCATTCGTGCGTTTCAGGGTGTAATTCTTGGCGTTTCAGGTGTCATTCTTGCGTTTCCAGGGTGTCATTCTTGCGTTTCAGGGTGTCATTCGTGCGTTTCAGGGTGTTGTGGCGTTTCAGGGTGTTGTGCGTTTTCAGGGTGTCATTGTGCGTTTCAGGGTGTTATTCGTGGCGTTTCAGGGTGTTATTTGTGGTTCAGGGTGTTTATCCGTGCGTTTCAGGGTGTCATTCGTGGTTTCAGGGTGTAATTCGTAGCGTTTCAGGGTTCATTCGTGCGTTTCAGGGTGTCATTCGTGCGTTTCAGGGTGTCATTCGTGCATTTCAGGTTGTTATTCGTGCGTTTCAGGGTGTCATTCGTGCGTTTCAGGGTGTCATTCGTGCGTTTCAGGGTGTCATTCGGCGTTTCAGGGTGTCATTCGTGCGTTTCAGGTTGTCATTCGTGCGTTTCAGGGTGTCATTCTTGCGTTTCTGGTGTAATTCGTTCGTTTCAGGTGTTTTGCTTTCAGGGTGTCATTGTGCGTTTCAGGGTGTTATTCGGCGTTTCAGGGTGTTATTCGTGCGTTTCAGGGTGTTATCCGTGCGTTTCAGGTGTCATTCGTGCGTTTCAGGGTGTCATTCGGTTTCAGGTGTCATTCGTGCGTTTCAGGGTGTCATTTGTGCGTTTCAGGGTGTCATTTGGTGCGTTTCTGGTGTCATTCGTGCGTTTCTGGGTGTCATTCGTGCGTTTCAGGGTGTCATTCGTGCATTTCAGGTTGTTATTCGTGCGTTTCAGGGGTCATCGTGCATTTCAGGTGTTATTCGTGCGTTCAGGGTGTCATTCGTGCGTTTCCAGGGTGTCATTCGTGCGTTCTGGGTGTACTTCGTAGCGTTTCTGGTGTATTCGTGCGTTTCAGGTGTCATTCGTGCATTTCAGGTTGTTATTTCGTGCGTTTCAGGTGTCATCGTGCGTTTCAGGTGTCATTCGTGCGTTTCAGGGTGTCATCCGTCGAGCGTTTCAGGGTGTCATCCTTGCGTTTCAGGTGTATTGTGCGTTTCAGGGTGTCATCCGTGCGTTTCAGGTGTCATCCGTGTTTCAGGGTGTCATCCGTGCGTTTCAGGGTGTCATCCGTGGTTTCAGGGTGTCATCCGTGCATTCAGGTTGTTATTCGTGCGTTTCAGGGTGTCATTCGTGCGTTTCAGGGTGTCATTCGTGCGTTTCTGGGTGTCATTCGTGCGTTTCAGGGTGTCATTCGTGGCATTTCAGGTTGTTATTCGTGCGTTTCAGGGTGTCATCGTGCGTTTCAGGGTGTCTTCGTTGCGTTTCAGGGTGTCTTCCGTGCGTTTCAGGGTGTCATTCGTGCGTTTCAGGTGTCATTCGTGCGTTTCAGGGTGTCATCCGTGCGTTTCAGGGTTTACTCGGAGCTGTCTCAGGTCAATGATAATCTGACTCATCCTCGGTTCGAGCTGACGGAGCACAGGACGAGGCCGACGTGATCTGGCCTACAACCACATCAAGGACTTCAGGTCGGACTCTCTCTCAAGTCACATGACCTGTTCCATCAGAACGTTTGATTTGTACAAGTCACAGCCTGGGATCTCTGCAGCGGTGGAGGATCTCTGCAGGCGTGGAGATCTCTGCAGACGGTGGGAGGATCTCTGCAGGCGGAGTCTGCGGAGGATTCTGCAGCGGTGGGAGGAGTCTCTGCCGTGGGGAGGATCTCTGCAGGCGGTGGGAGGAGGATCTCTTGCACGGGCGGTCGGGGGAGGATCTCTGCAGCGCGTGGGGGAGGATCTCTGCAGCGGGTGGGGAGGATCTCTGCAGGCGGTGGGAGGATCTCTGCAGGCGGTTGGGGGAAGGATTCTGCAGGCGTGGGGGGATCTCTGCAAGCTGTGTAATCTTCTCCTGTGTCTCCCCCTGCAGGAGCCTGAGTGAACTGCGGCCTCATGTGTCCTGTGTCTCCCCTGCAGGAGCTGAGTGAACTGCGGCCTCATGTGTCTTGTGTCTCCCCTGCAGGAGCCTGAGTGAACTGCGCTCATGTGTCCTGTGTCTCCCCCTGCAGGAGCCTGAGTGAACTGCGGCCTCATGTGTCTGTGTCTCCCCTCAGGGTGACTGGCATGGGCCCTGAGCCTGAGTGAACTGCGGCTCATGTGTCCTGTGTCCCCCTTGCAGGAGCCTGAGTGAACTGCCGGCCTCATGTGTCTTATCTCCCCCTGCAGGAGCCTGAGTGAACTCGGCCTCATGTGTCTTATCTCCCCACGAGGACTGAGTGAACTGCGCTTCATGTGTTTATCTCCCCTGCAGGAGCCTGAAGTGAAACTGCGGCCTCATGTTCTTATCTCCCCCTGCAGGAGCCTGATAGTGAAACTGCGGCCTCATGTGTCTTTCTCCCCTGCAGGAGCCTGAGTGAACTGCGCCCTCATGTGTTTATCTCCCCCTGCAGGAGCCTGAGTGAACTGCGGCCTCATGTGTCTCTATCTCCCCCTGCAGGAGCCTGAGTGAACTGCGCTCATGTGTCTGTATCTCCCCCTGCAGGAGCCTGAGTGAACTGCGGCTCATGTGTCTGTGTCTCCCCCTGCAGGAGCCTGAGTGAACTGCAAGCCTCATGTGTCTTGTCTCCCCCTGCAGGAGCCTGAGTGAACTGCGGCCTCATGTGTCCTGTGTCTCCCCCTGCAGGAGCCTGAGTGAACTGCGGCCTCATGTGTCCTGTGTCTCCCCCTGCAGGAGCCTGAGTGAACTGCGGCCTCACGTCATCCTGAACCAGTTCCCGTGCGAGAGTCTGCTCACGGTCAAAGACTGTCTCTCCGCCGTGTCTCGCAGGGTCAAAGCTGATTGGCTCCCATTGACCTTTAACCTTCAGACGGAGCTTCCACAGTTCGTCCGCTGCTTCCAGACCAGAGCCCGGAGGTAACGTTGGTCTCTTTAGGGTGAAAACGGTTGCCAAATCCTGAAAAATACTTATCTGAATCACAAATAATAATATATTGACGACTTATATATTTATTTTAAGGCATATGTTGTATTTGAGGCGATTGTGAAGGAGTTGGCCGTTATGTTTTTTTATACTTTTACTCCGTCGATATGTTTTGTGTTTCACTTTATATTGGGACCAATCACACACATGTTCAACCCATGTGCAGATCCTGTGATGGACGTTTGTCAATGTTCATGTTCTTTTGTAGAAAGTACTCTTTGTTAATGCCTGATTCTGCCGGAGAAACCAGACCTTTTACATGAGAAGCTTCTCAGGCCCACGGTCTCCACCAGGAGAAAGCCTTTGTTTATCTGGGACTGTCTTCAAGTGTGAAAGTTTCTCAACACGTGGCTGTGGGCAGAAGATAAGATGAGATCACTGTTGCAACTGCTTTGATCTTTCTGGCTCTTTGTACTTGAGGTATAAAACACTCAGAATCAGTCGCCCACCCGTCCCCCTGCACAGCTGCATGCTCTCACCTCCACAGCTGGACAATGGCCCACTCCCGTTCCTCTTCACACCTCTGCTTCAGCCTTTCAGCTCACCACTCCACCTGGACTCACCCATCCCCCCAGCACAGTCCCCCGGCCAACCACTTGCTGTCACAGCAGCACAGGTGAGGAGAGAGATGAAGCTGAAGACCTCAACAGCTTCAGGCCAGTGGCTCTCACGTCCCGTCTGATGAAGACACTGGAGAGGCTGGTCCTGGACCACCTCTGCCATGGACCCGCTGCAGTTTGCATACCGGCCTGGCATCAGGGTGGACGCCGTCATCTCCCTGCTGCTCCGCTCTCTCTCTCTCACCTGGAGAAGCCTCGCAGCTGTGAGGATCCTCCAGGACCTTCAACACCATCCAGCAGCTGCTCCTTCTGCTGCTGTCAGACTTTACAACAAACACATAGTCCTGAACGTGTCATTCAGCTTTCATAACCATGTGCAATACTGTCACACTCCTGTGAAATACTGTCACACTCCTGTGCAATACTGTTAAACTCATGTGCAATACTGTCACACTCCTGTGCAATACTGTTATACTCCTGTGCAATACTGTCACACTCCTGTGCAATACTGTTATACTCCTGTGCAATACTGTTATACTCCTGTGCAATACTGTTATACTCCTGTGCAATACTGTTATACCCAAGTGCAATACTGTCACACTCCTGTGCAATAGTGTCACACTCCTGTGCAATACTGTTATACTCCTGTGCAATACTGTTATACTCCTGTGCAATAGTGTCACACTCCTGTGCAATACTGTCACACTCCTGTGCAATACTGTTATACTCCTGTGCAATAGTGTCACACTCCTGTGCAATACTGTCACACTCCTGTGCAATACTGTCACACTCCTGTTTAATACTGTTATACTCCTGTGCAATACTGTTACATCATGTCAATCATCCCTGTGCTGTATGTTCCGTCCATATGACAGCTGTAAATAAGAGTGTTATTATTATTATTATTAAGATTATAAGAGTTTCTGTTTTTATTCTTCTAATCTTTGCAACACTAGAATTTCCCCATTGTGGGACAAACAAAGGTGATCTTATCTTCTCGCCTCCAAACTTCAGAGTCCTGCTGGCGCCGGGATCTGCCACTGCTCCAAGACAACCAGCTCACTTGGGGGTCATGTGACCCTCATTCATCCTGTTCAGTGATAGAGAAGGTTTCATCTGCAGACCAACTTATGCCCGGGTAGAGTTTGAAATAAGGACTTTGGCGTCATTTTAAAGGAGCAGCAGCAAAGACGATGTGCTTCCATCAGTCCAAACGTGTCCTCCTCAGCTCTTAGCCCCCACTGCCTCTGGTTTTATGGCGTCCCTGATGGATCTCCTCCACTCCCACGTTCCTCTCCTTTAGGCCACGGCTGATAGTGGAGCATGTTTCCTTTTAGAACTGAGGAAATGCATCTGAGACGAGGAGCAAAAAACGAGGGCATGTGCAAATCAAGAAGGTCCCGTTGGGTTAAAGAAGGTGCATGAAGTAGAAAGAAAAAGATTTGAGATTGAAGTTGAAAGAAGGCAAAAAGTGAAATGTTAAATAATAATAATGTTAAAAAAGGAAAACTTGGACCTGAGAAACCAAGCAAAACCAAATTGTTTTCTTCGAAGAAACATCTGAAATGTGTCAGTTGAAACCACCGCTCTCAGTGGAACTAAAGACCTGGACCATCCCAACCCACCGTCTCCATCGAATCCTCCATCACAGACTGTGACAACATGCTGAAGCTTTCCCTGTGCCAATGGTGGGGGTCTCTGGCCCCCCACTAGTTTTACATCCTTTAAGTTCTTCTGAAATGTCTGCAGCGCCTCAACATCTGCCCAAGCCCACAGCGTCGGGTCAGAACTTTGCAGAAGAACGTTTTGTCAACATTTCAACTGTGACTGAACTCAGGGAAGTGAAGCCTACAGAAGAGGAACGGGGTCTTACAGTCTGTGACCCCGTGACCGTCTCTGAATACCCCTTTCACACTCTCACTTCTCCTCGTTACTCAACCTTGAACGTTCTTTCCTCCCGAGCTTCAGGGCGGAGCGTGGGCGGAGCGTGGGCGGAGCATGGGCGGAGCAAGGGCGGAGCAAGGGAAGAACCTACAGAACCTACAGTTACTCGCGGCCTGACTGACACCACTCGCTGAGCAGAACGCTCTTTGCACAGATCAATTGTACCTTTTTATACTTTCATATATTTCTCACCAATTTGTATTATTTAAGCCACGCCCCATTTCAATACAAAATCAAATAAAACTAATTTATAAAAACACAGAATATTGAATAAAATCACTGTTTCGTTCCTGAACTCTTTTCCCTGGCGCCGTAATGACTCTGAGAGACTCTGAGACTCTAAAATAAGAATGTCCTGATCTTAATCTGTGAATATTCGATCTGATGTTCAGCAAACGTGTGACATAATCTGGTAAAATCCCAGTGAGAGCTTTAAAAACAATCTAAAGTCAGAGCTGTTCTCTTCTCATCCGACTCAATGAGCCTTAGAGCTGGACCTTAGAGCTGGACCTTAGAGCTGAGCATTAGAGCTGGACCTTAGAGCTGGGCCTTAGAGCTGAGCCTTAGAGCTGGACCTTAGAGCTGAGCCTTAGAGCTGGACCTTAGAGCTGAGCCTTAGAGCTGGACCTTAGAGCTGAGCCTTAGAGCTGGACCTTAGAGCTGGACTTTAGAGCTGAGCCTTAGAGCTGGACCTTAGAGCTGAGCCTTAGAGCTGGACCTTAGAGCTGGACCTTAGAGCTGGACCTTAGAGCTTTAGTGGCTGTGGTTGTTGAGTTTGTGTCTGTTTCTGCTGCAGCGGTGAGGACAACCACTGGATCTGCAAACCCTGGAACCTGGCGCGCGGTTTGGACACTCACATCAGCAAGAACCTGAACCACCTCATCCGCCAGAGGGAGAGCACACCCAAGGTACCGAACGCACCCGGACGCACCCGAACGCACCCGAACCAGTCAGGACTAAGGGAGTCTAAACCTCTGGAACAAAAAATAATAAATGCGACCGTTTTTAGAAGCAAAATAAGTGTTTTTAGTCCAATTTGTCGTCCACAAAATAGACCCAAACGTAAATAACTTTTATCTGGCTGTTTTTTGTCACATTTAACTTTTATTTTGGCCGGTGTTTCGGCGGGGGTGCAGTGGTTAGGGGGTGGCACATGTGCAGACGTTGTTTCCAGCCCCTCAAACGTTTTCTCTTTTTCACGCTGCAACCGTCGTCACATAAAGCCAGTTAAAGATGGAGTTTAGAGTCGAGTCGTCTGGACTAAACCGACTCTAAAACACACAGAGCTTTTACAACAAACAAACAAATCAAAATGTCACAAACGGAATCGACGCAAAGTTCAGATTTATTCATTAAGATTCTCCCTCAGAAGCTGGTGGTTAAAACCATTCAGATCCATCTGGAGCGCTTCTGTGTGAACGAGTGACTTGTACTTTGTAGTACTTTTCATGTGAACAGTACTTGTACTTGAACATGTGAAGCTTCACTCGTTCACACACGTTGAAGCTTCACTCTTTCACGCGTTGAAGCTTCACTCGTTCACGCGTTGAAGCTTCACTCGTTCACGCGTTGAAGCTTCACACGTTCACACTTTGAAGCTTCACTTGTTCACACACTTAAGCTTCACATGTTCACACTTTGAAGCTTCACTCGTTCACACACTTTGAAGCTTCACTCATTCACACACTTTGAAGCTTCACTCGTTCACACTTTGAAGCTTCACTCGTTCACACACTGACGTTTCACTCGTTCACACTTTGAAGCTTCACTCGTTCACACACTGAAGCTTCACACTGGTTCACACACTGAAGCTTCACTGGTTCACACTTTGAAGCTTCACTCGTTCACACGCTGAAGCTTCACTCGTTCACACGCTGGAGCTTCACTCCTTCACACGCTGGAGCTTCACTCCTTCACACGCTGAAGCTTCACTCGTTCACACACTGAAGCTTCACTCGTTAACTCTTTGACGCTTCACTCGTTCACTCTTTGAAGCTTCACTCGTTCACACCTGAAGTTGCACCGTTCAACCTGAGCTTCACTCGTTCACACTTTGAAGGCTTTCACCTCGTTCACACACTGAAGCTTCCTTTCACACACTGAGCTTCTCGTTCACACACTGAAGCTTCACTCGTTCACACACTGAGCTTACACTCTTATCACACTTTGAGTTACTCGTTCACGACCTGAAGCTTCACTCGTTCACACACTGAAGTTCACTCGTTCACACTTGAAAGCTTCACTCGTTCAACACACTGAAGCTCACTCGTTCAACAAACTGAACTTCACTCGTTCCACACTTTGAACTTCACGTCGTTCAAATACTTTGAAGTCCATCGGGTTCACACTTTGAAGCTTCATCGTATCACACCTGAAGCTTCATCGTTCACAACACTGAAGCTTCAGTGGTTCACACACTGAAGCTTCACTGGTTCACACTTGAAGCTTCACGTCGTTCAACGCGGAGCTTCACGGTGTTGGCAGGATGGATTCTCAGTCCTTCGTTCAGGGTCTAAGAAAATGTGAACTAACAAGTGGACCTTACATTGTCAAATTGTCAGCTCAGGGGTTACACATGGTAGAGTTACAGAAATCCAAAATGGTGCATCATCACAACGTTCCTTTTTTTCTCTAATTGTAAATGCGTCATTATTTTCATTAAGATCAAATGATATGGTGTTTTTGTCACAAAACACATCATATTGACATGACAATTGGGTAATTCAACAGCAGCCGGCTCACTCCAAATATTGGGTCGCGCTTTAGCTGTTTATTAAAGAGATTTTGAAATAACGTATGTACACAAATAATGCTTTTCATACAATGTAAAACGTGGGTGTATAATCTACATTGCATCCAGTCGGGATCCATCTGTAGAAAAATACTCATACGCCCATCTGACACGTTTTTAGAAAGAAAAAGAACGTTTTGACCTCCTGCCAAGAGTCATTCTCCGGTGGACGATAGTCTGACGAACTCAGTATTTATCCACGTCTGAGAAGGCCCTGCCTACCGGGCAGAACCTCCGATAATAGCCAAGCAAATAGCCGCACACAGCAATCTCAGTATTTCCATTGACGCTTCATACTTGGGTTCAACACCAAGCACGCAGGGCTCTGACTGAGGCTGAACATAAACAATTTTCAAACAGAGGCAAAGCCCACCTCCTTTTTTCTTTAATAATGAAGGTTCTTGCAAATCGGATCATTGTGGACTAACATTCTGGGAAGTATTTGTTCCTTCTTGGACATACATGAGGTGTAATAACGATAGTCCACATCAGAAAAGAATGGAAGTCTGTAGAGCGACTCGATCATTCCACGCTAGGGAGCTGTGCTATCTGCCTTCTACACCGCTGGCACGCTTCACATCTTCAGCGCTCAGAAAGTTATCACTCGTTCACAAGCTGAAGTCTTCACTCGTAACGCTTGTAGACGACTTTCTAACTCTGAGGTCCACCTCCTTTTATGATAGCTTCATCTCGTATTAGTCACAATTTGAAGCCTTTCTCGGATCATCACTTTTGACGAGCTTCAATGCGTTCACCATTACAACTCTAATTATACTTTCTAATAGAGCTTTTATTATTTCTGGGCTTTATCAACTATATTGTTTGCAAAACGCTAAGATCTAGATAAATTCTCACTAAAACAGAACAACTTTAAGGAATTCAGGCGCTTCTATAAATATGAGGGTACAAACTGATGGTTATCAAAGACATAGCTGAAACACTCATAGGAAGATATGAAACATAATTACATCTTTGAGTGCGTCACTTTTGATTTGTTCTTATTATTACTCTGAGGATCCCATGATTTTTTAATATATAGTAGTGAATTTAGACGTTCTTATTTCTCGACTGCTCATTTGCGTTAACTATTTGATAGAGGCGCACTGTACGTATATACAGACATACGGTTCCGCTGATCACATTTGTTAGAATGACTTCAGAACTAGTTAATCTGTAAGAGACTGTTGTTGTTGTTATTCCGCAGCGCACTTAGATTGTGAGGTAATGTCGAGTCCCAATGGTCACGCCACGTCTCCCCCGGAGGAAGCAAAACTGATTGATCTCTAATAGGTCTAGCCACGTTGCTTAGGTTTCGGACATTGCGTGTCTTGTTTCCTTGAATTTAGAGGGCTATTGGCATCACAGTTATTCTACCGTCCAGAATGTCTATTTCAGGTAAAGTGCGTTGGGTCAGTTAAACACATGGATGCCCCGATATGCACTCAAACAAATAACTGACATTTGGTTTTGGTTAGATCACAAAGCATTGTCATTTTTCATAGTTCAGTAAAACATAATTGCCATAATAAGCCTGTTTGCAGGTTCTTACATGGACTCGATCTTAAGTAATACGTCCCGCTGCTTTAGATCTAGTTTTGAGAGCGTGTTCAATATGACTCTGACAACCCGTCCTAAGTGAAGGATATAGTAGTTCTGCAGCCACAATAAGTCATTTCTCACGTGAGACAGATCTTCCCAGGTTCTTCGAACAGAAAAGATGAGGTCTAATCACTCTTTAAGTTCTAATCTTGGTGGACACTTCTTGCATAGCAGTTATTTATAAGGCACAAACTGGTGATTTCTTTCACACAGATGTGGCGTCTGATTTCTAACTCTTTACTCATCTCTAACTGCACGGCTCTATGCTATACACTCGACTCTAAATTCGCTCCTCTAAAAAGCCCGCTACTCTGAGCTAATCGCGTACTAAAACAACGCACTACTAAAGCGCTATGGCTTCGCAGAGACCACTCTCTATTTCTCGACTAAACACGTCCTGCTAAAACTCGTCTATAATCCTCCGTAATTACTACGGTCTCTCTATAACGGTCTGTAGAATCGCTTTCTCTATCATAAACACCCAATGGGTCGCTTAAGTCCAGTTCTTTCCTCTCAATTTCCACAAAATTAAGATATGAGCGATGCATTGCACTTAATCTATTTGTGCATAAATCTTCTTCTGGTGATTTTAGATATGTCTTTTTGAGTAACAAAAAAGTAGTCTATTCGGGAATAGAGTGTAATGTGATTTGATAAAGGGTATATCAGGCAGTGCCCTAATGTCATTTCCTTCCAATTTGTCATTCTAACTCATATAGTCCTCAAATAGAGTTTTTTTTGGAACTCTTGTAATTTTGGTTCCTCCGGTGCCTTGAGCTTTCTACACGCCATGTAAAGGCTGAAATGTCGAAGATCATTCGCCTCCACAAATTAGGGTTCCCTCTCAGAGTGGTCACCAATCAGGTCATGACTCAGCTCGAAAGTGCATATAAACTCCCTGGTGGATCAACATACATTTAGAATAGAGTGAAAATCTTTCCATTAAATATTTCTCCTTAACCAGTAATAGTCTGCCTTCTTTATCCCTTACCATTCAGAACTCTGTTAAAAAACTATTCGGTTTGTGATCAAATATGCAACCCCCTCTTTTGTTGCCTCTGTATGATAATACAGAATATGAAAACAGAATGTGTAGTTTTTGATGTCAGTTTCATTTCATAATGTTCTCTGGTAAAAATTATACAATTCTATTGCTTTTCTTATCATTTTTGTTTTAAAAAGTTGTTCGTTTTGATTCGGCTTGGTAGCCATTTCACAATTGAAGATGCATCTTGTTTATACTACTTCTGATACATGGTTGGTTTGTAATTGATTCCCACCTATTGACATATTCTTGCGAATGCTTTTTTAATCTCTCTGGTCGAAAACAAACAAACATAACAGAACCATAGGACACAGCATTACAACTGAAAAGGCAATAAAAGAAATACAAATAGGGTTATTCTGTGAAATGGGCATCAAACCCCAAAAACCTGATCAAAAGATCGCATAAGGAGTGGAAGTTCTCAAACACTAATGAAGGCCCCGTCCCATAAAAACTCCCCAGGCACATTTACACCATGTCCAGAAGAATTGGATATATAAGATCCCTGTCTCACCAGTCCCTGCTGCACTCGACATATACTTTCAATTTTCCCATAATTCCAATCTCCCCACATTTGACCCTGATTGAGTTAGCTGTGTTTAGTCATACGTTTATGTTACAAAAGCAATCAGCCACCATGGGGCATAAAAATCTGATGGGTTATAAAACTAAAAAATTCAGGTTTTTCTGTTTTTTTTTTTTTTTTTAATGTTTATTTCTTGTTTTTGTCTTTTTCATTTTTTTTTATTCTTATTTGTTTTAGCNTGAAGCTTCACTCGTTCACGCGTTGAAGCTTCACACGTTCACACTTTGAAGCTTCACTTCGTTCACACACTTGAAGCTTCACATCGTTCACACTTTGAAGCTTCACTCGTTCACACTTTGAAGCTTCACTCATTCACACTTTGAAGCTTCACTCGTTCACACTTTGAAGCTTCACTCGTTCACACACTGACGTTTCACTCGTTCACACTTTGAAGCTTCACTCGTTCACACACTGAAGCTTCACACTTTCACACACTGAAGCTTCACTCGTTCACACACTGAAGTTTCACTGAAGCTTCACTCACGTTCACACACTGAAGCTTCAGTGGTTCACACACTGAAGCTTCACTGGTTCACACTTTGAAGCTTCACTCGTTCACACGCTGGAGCTTCACTCGTTCACACGCTGGAAGCTTGCACTCCTTCACACGCTGGAGCTTCACTCCTTCACACGCTGAAGGCTTTCACCTCGTTCACACACTGAAGCTTCCTTTCACACACTGAGCTTCTCGTTCACACACTGAAGCTTCACTCGTTCACACACTGAGCTTACACTCTTATCACACTTTGAGTTCACTCGTTCACGACCTGAAGCTTCACTCGTTCACACACTGAAGTTCACTCGTTCACACTTGAAAGCTTCACTCGTTCAACACACTGAAGCTCACTCGTTCAACAAACTGAACTTCACTCGTTCACCTTCACCTATTATCTTTCTATAGAACCTTTTATTTGGTTAAAAATATGTTCAAAAAGTCAAGATCTAATAAACTACTAAAATAAGACTTAAGGTTCAGGCCCTTTTAAATATGATCTCAAACATATTTAAAAACATTCTGACACAACCAGGAAGTAGATTATATTGAATGTGACGTTATAATAATTCATCTTGAGGCCTTTTGTTGTTTTTAATATCGAGATCCCTGTTTTTAAAAAAAGGAAGTGATATTTGGAGGTTCTTTTTACTGCCGCGTCACGTTTGTGGGACGCTGGACGTTTACAGACACGTTCGGCACATTTCTGATGGACTTCCAGAACTTTACTGAAATACTGTTGTTTTTTATCCGCGAGCGCGAGAGAGGCGGAGGAATGTCAGGGTCACGCCACGCCCCCCCGGAGCTGCTGATACTCAAGAGGTCCACAGCCTTGAGTTCAGAACATTTGCGTGTCTTTAGCCTGATTTAGCAGGATTCGTTTTCCCTCCAGACGTCAACAGTGGCGTGCGGTCAGAACAATGGAGGCCGATACGATCACAAACGACCATGTGTCACAACTGTATTTCAATAGTTCAGAAATATGCCCAAATAAGCCCGTTCTGCCCCTCACTTCTGCTGCTGAAGCCCGGCTGAAGTCGCGGTGTCAAAACTCTAAACCCGCTCCAAGTGAAGGATATATATTTGGCACAAAAAGCATCTCACGTGAAGAGGCCTCCTCAGGTCCAGGACATGACAGATGAGGCATAACTCACCTTAAAGTCAAGCTTGGCTGGACACTGGAGTTTACTTAAGACAAACTGGGATTTAAACCAGATGTGGCGTCTGAGTTCCACTTTAAACCCTCTCTTAACCCGCTCTAAACCCGCTCTAAACTCGCTCTAAACCCGCTCTAAACTCGCTCTAAACCCGCTCTAAACTCGCTCTAAACCCTCTCTTAACCCGCTCTAAACCCGCTCTAAACTCGCTCTAAACCCGCTCTAAACTCGCTCTAAACCCTCTCTTAACCCGCTCTATAAACCCACTTTAAACCCTCTCTGAACCCGCTCTGAACCCTCTCTGAACCCTCTCTGAACCCTCTCTAAACCCTCTGTTGTGGATAAATCACTAAAAACAGTGAAACAAGCTGGTTCGTTTAAAGGAGTCGTTTATTTTCAGCCATGCACAAGTGAAATGTCCGTTTCCCTAGAAACGGTGTTTGTGTCTCTCCCTGACTGACAAAGGCAGGTCTCGTTTCTAAGGGCACAAACATGTGTCCGTATGCACAGAACATAATGTGTGAATGTCATAGCAGTTAAAGGCCGGCGTTGTTTCTGGGTCATAGGTCATCAGACCACTCACCCAGGGACGTCCCCATGCCCCGCCCCTCCTAATTCTCCACACACATTAATGACATATCATGACAGAGACTACGTCCTTCACTCAGAGAGACTCAACAGACCAGGCACAGGACAAAGGTCACTAAGGTGACCATGTGAACCTAAACATACATCCTAGTAACACACTAACTTTAGTGTTGCATCAACCTAAGAACATGACATTTTGCATTTCACCTCTCTAAACCCGCTCTGAACCCTCTTAAACCCTCTAAATGCGCACTCTAAACCCTCTTAAACCCTCTCTAAACCCGCTCTGAACCCTCTCTAAACCCTCTTAAACCCTCTAAATGCGCACTCTAAACCCGCTCTAAACCCCCTCTATATGCGCACTCTAAACCCTCTTTAAACCCTCTCTAAACGCGCTCTAAACGTGCTCTAAACGCGCTCTAAACCCTCTTAAACCCTCTTCAAACCCTCTTCAAACGCGCTCTAAACCCTCTCAAACCCTCTTAAACCTCTAAACCCTTCTAAACCTCTTCAAACCCTCTCAAACCCTCTCTAAAACCCTCTCTAAACCCTCTCTAAACCCTCTTCAAACCCTCTTCAAACCCCTCTCTAAACCCTCTCTAAACCCTCTTCAAACCCTCTTAAACCCTCTTAAACCCTCTTCAAAACCCTCTCTAAACCCTCTTCAAACCCTCTTAAACCCTCTTAAACCCTCTTTCAAACCCTCTTAAACCCTCTCTAAACCCTCTTCAAACCCTCTTAAACCCTCTTCAAACCCTCTCTAAACCCTCTTCAAAACCCTCTCTAAACCCTCTCTGAACCCTCTTAAACCCTCTTAAAACCCGCCCTGTTGCAGGTGGTGTGTAAGTACATCGAGGACCCGGTGCTGTTCCGTCGGGAGGAGGTGGGTCTGGTGAAGTTCGACGTGCGGTACATGCTGCTGCTGCGCTCGGTGAAGCCGCTCAAACTCTACGTCTACAACGTCTTCTGGCTGCGCTTCGCCAACAGGTAAAAGAAGAACTCTGAAGGAGAAAAGAACTCTGAAGGAGAAAAGAACTCAATGCTCACAAATGCTTGAATAATCTGGTCCTTCTACAAGGCAAGTTTATTTGTAGAGCACAGTGCGTACACAAAGCACTTCAAAGTGCTTCACAACAGGAAATAATGCATTCATTTAAGACATAAAAGAGAAGAGTGCAAATAAAATCCTCTCAGTCTCATGCACCGCCGAACAAAACTGTTTTTTAGCTTAGATTTGAACATTGCCAGAGTAGAACCTGTCTCACATCCTCAGGAAGACTGTTCCAGATTTTAGCTGCATAAAACTGAAACGCAGATTCCCCATGTTTAGTCCTGACTCTGGGCACCAGCAGGAGGCCGGTCCCTGAGGTCCTCAGAGTCCGAGATGGTTCATATTGCACTAACATGTCTGAGATGTACTTTGGTGCTAGGCCATGGAGAGACTTGTATACAAGCAGAGCTGCTTTGAAGTCTATTCTCTGAGCCACAGGGAGCCAGTGCAGAGACCTGAGCACAGGACTAATGTGATGGTACTTCCTGGTTCTAGTCAGGACCCGAGCAGCAGCGTTCTGGATGTACTGCAGCTGTTTTACAGCTCGTTTGGAGAGGCCAGTGAGCAGGCCGTTACAGTAGTCTAATCTACTAGAGACAAACGCATGGATAAGTCTCTCCAGGTCTGGTTTAGACACTAGACTTTTGATTTTGGCAATGTTTTTTAGATGGTAAAAAGCTGCTGATGTGATTGATCTGACGTGGCTGTTAAAGTCCAAGTCTGGGTCCATTATTACCCCCAGAGTTCTAACTTACTAGAGGTATTGAAAAGGGAACGAGGCGGAGGTTTTGTTTTGACGGATGAACAATATGAACACGTATTTATTCCCTCTGACCTCTGACCTTCCCTTTAGTCCAGTTCCGTCCGGACCGCGTGCCCCTCTGCTCCGGACACGTTCTGCAGCAGCTGAACACGTGTCACTACGGTTACAACACGTACTGAGAGTAAAAGGACCGAGGATTGAGCTGTGATGGAATACTTTGTACTTTCTACTGCACTACATGTTTGACCAGGACTAAAGAGTAAAAAGTACTTTTCTGGACTGGCTGAGGCGTTAGAGCGTTAAAGTCCTGTAGGAACCTTTTTCAGTTCCTGTTACTTTGTTGTTCTTTTTAGTTCCAGTTGCCATTTAAAGCGTGTTCACACAGAGTAGGAACTAGGGACTGGGGCCACTTTGGAGAACTCTTGCACCTCCTGCTCACGGTTCTTTCAGTCGGACCAGGAACCTTTTTGGTGCCAAACACTCTTCTGAGCGCCTCTGAAGAAGTGTGTTTTATTGTAAATTCTTTTGTGAGTTTGAACTTTTTGTGCATCGCAGTTTATAATGCGCGAGGGGGACTGGCGGGGTTCTGGTTCTGGTTCTGGTTCTGGTTCTGGTCCTGCTGTGTCGGGGGCGGGGGGGGGGCCCTGTCAGAAAGCCGTCCAAACGTGTCGGATCTGTGTTTCTGTAACGAAGGACGGCGGTTCAAGTGGAGATGTCTAAATGTAGAAGAGCTGCGACACTGAAGAACTTTCTCTGACGAGTTCTACAAAAACCAACGCTCTAGTTTAGTTTGGTTTGGTTTGGTTTGGTTTAGTTTGGTTTAGTTTAGTTTAGTTTAGTTTTGTTTGTTTGGTTTGGTTTGGTTTGGTTTGGTTTAGTTTAGTTTAGTTTAGTTTAGTTTAGTTTGGTTTGGTTTAGTTTAGTTAGTTTTAGTTTGTTTAGTTTTAGTTTAGTTTGGTTTAGTTGAGTTGAGTTGGGGTTAGTTTAGGTTGTTTAGTTTAGTTTTTAGTTTAGTTTAGTTTAGTTTAGTTTTAGTTTTAGTTTAGTTTAGTTTTAGTTTAGTTTAGTTTAGTTTAGTTTAGTTTAGTTGGGTTGTTTAGTTTAGTTTAGTTTAGTTTAGTTTAGTTTAGTTTAGTTTAGTTTTAGTTTTAGTTTAGTTTAGTTTAGTTGGGTTGGGTTTAGGTTGGGTTTAGGTTGGGTTTAGTTTAGTTTGGTTTTAGTTTAGTTTTAGTTTAGTTTTAGTTTAGTTTAGTTTAGTTTAGTTGGGTTGGGTTTAGGTTGGGTTTAGGTTGGGTTTAGTTTAGTTTGGTTTAGTTTAGTTTAGTTTAGTTTACTCTGCAGCTGAACAGGAAAACGTCTCACATTTAAAGATAGAAATGTGAAACTTCTGCTGTCGTTTCCTCGCAGAAATGCAAGAAACAAAATGTGTCGTGTTTTCTCCAGAAATGAGACATTTTCTGTGTAAAAACGGCCCAAGCGTCTCATATTTGGGCCTTTAAAAGTGAAAAATGGACCGAGCCGTTTAAACGTCTTCATTTTGTCCACGTTTTAGACACAAAAACGTTTACAGAGGATTTCTGATTTGGTTTGAGACTGAACTCGATCTGAAAACTGGCCTCATTTATCGGACTTCAGAGTGTGATAAATGAGGCTCAGAACCTTGTGTGACCAGATCCAGTTCAGGTCCAAGTCTGGTTCAGGAACAGGGCGTGGTGAGTGCGGCGTTAATGCGCCTGTAAGAACTGCTGATAGTCACAAACATTATATCCTCCTTTGGGTCATGAATATTGGGCCTGACACGCCCTTTCTGAGATACCATGTGTCCTATAGACTCCTTAGTTTAAAGACACGTGTAGCGCTCCCCCTAGTGGCAGCATTATTATTCTGGTTTTCCCCTGGTTGAGACCCTAAAACATAGATTCAATAGTTATAGCTCCTTTCATTTTCTTCCTTCAATCCTTTCCAAGTCTTAGGTTCATTAACGACGCTTCTGTAAGTGCGACCCCTTAAGTTGGGCCAGATCCCCCCTTTGTTACTCGAGCTGCTCTCTCTGGGATTCCTCTGGTGGGCATATTTGGCCCTGGCACTTCCTCCTGTGACTGCCCCCTCCACCGCAGCTGCAGCCCCCGATATGAACTCAATGACCCTGTTTTTCTGCTACAGTTTGTATTGTGACCGTGAGTTCACCCCTCTGCAGCTGCACGGAAGGCCCCCCGCGCTCCCCCGCACCGCCCCCGCGCCGCCCCCGCCCGCCCCCGCACCGCCCCCGCACCGCCCCCGCGCTCCCCCCGCGCCGCCCCCGCGCGCCCCAGCGCCGCCCCCCCCGCCCCCGCACCACCCCCGCACCCCCCCGCGCTCCCCCCGCACCGCCCCCGCGCCGCCCCGTCTGAGGAACTACTTCAGAGCCTATAACTCACCCCTGTGGCCGGCCCGAGCTCAGGCGTCAGGATCGTTCGTTAAGATGGAAACATTCAAAGTAAAAGAAACATTCTGAACTATAAAGTTCCACTCTTGTCGTGTTGTCATGGCGCTTCACACTTTTGTGAGGTTTTGGATCTGGTCTTGAGTTAAACATCTCAGTTTGTGTTTCATGTTGTTATTTTCCCAGAGAGTTTTCGTTGGACCATTTTGACGACTACGAGAAGCACTTCACTGTGATGAACTACGCCGACGGAGTCCAGCTCAAACAGGTCACATGATCTGAGGGGCGCGTGCTGTCCTGAGGGTCACATGATCTGAGGGTCACGCGTGCTCTCCTGAGGGTCACGCGTGCTCTCCTGAGGGTCACGCGTGCTCTCCTGAGGGTCACGCGTGCTCTCCTGAGGGTCACGCGTGCTCTCCTTGAGGGTTCAGGACGAAGCTCCAGGTTTGATTCAAGTGTTTTCTGTTTCAGATTCACTACGACGAGTTCATTCCTCTGTTTGAGGAGCAAAACCCACAACATCTGTGGAAGGACATCGAGGTAAAGACCTAAACCAGGACTAAACCAGGACTAAACCAGGACTAAACCAGGACTAAACCGGGTCCAAACCGGGTCACTCGCAGACTGGCTTGTGTTTGTCCTGTGCGTTCTTGCTTTGTTCTGCACTTCTTTGCCTCAGTAGAGCTCCCTCTACTGGCCAGACGTAACATGACATTTACACATAAAAGTGAAAAAGAAAATGAGATGAAAGAGTTTCTCTAGGACCCTGAGGGTTAGGGTTAGGGTCCCACTGCCAACGCTTGAACCTCGTCAGAAAGATGAATCCTCATGATGTTTTGAGGTCACCAACTCTTGAGAATTCATCTTGTTCAGCTCCCGCTGATTCATGTTCTCCTCACCAGTGGTTTAACGGGCCAATCACATGACTGCTCATGCTCAGTTAGGGCCTCACTTCTCCTCTGCACATGCTCAGTTAGGGCCTCACTTCTCCTCTGCACATGCTCAGTCAGGGCTTCACGTCTGCACATGCTCAGTCAGGGCTTCACGTCCCGTCTCTCGTGTCCCGCAGCTGCAGCTGTTCCAGTCGTTCCGCGAGCTGTTCTCCGCCGCCTGCTCGCGCCCCGCCCCCTTTGGACTTCACCCGTACCCGTCATCCCGGGCCATTTACGCCGTGGACCTGATGCTAAAGTGGAGCACGCGGCCCAGCGGTGAGAGACCTCCACAAACACTTCAGATCCAGGACTTAAACCGGTCTCTCTCTTTCAGGCGAGCGCGTGATGGAGCCTCAGATCCTGGAGTTGAACTTTAGTCCGGACTGTGCTCGGGCCTGTTTGTATCACCCGGACTTCTACAACCACATGTTCCAGACCCTGATCCTGGACCAGCCCCAGGACTGTCCCGTGACCGCCATCGCCTAAACCGGGACCAGGCCAAGGACTGGACGCCTGGACTGGGCCGGGTCCGGGACTGGGCCGGGTCCGGGACTGGGCCGAGGCCTGGAACTGTTTCCAAATGTAATAATTTTTTACAAACATTAAAATATTTCGTTTTCAACTTTTGCGGCGAGTTCTATTTTTACACTGCAAAAAAGAATAAAATGATTTTATAAAATAGTTTACATTTCTTTTTTAATCCTTTTCCTTTTTCCAAGTGAAATGAACGAATGAATCAGTGATTCTGCACTTCAACCTTAAGTGTGTGTTTAATGTGTGTGTAATATGTGTTTTGTGTGTGTAATGTGTGTTTAGTGTGTGTAAAGTGTGTGTAATGTGTGTAAAGTGTGTGTAATGTGTTTAATGTGTGTTTTATGTGTTTAAAGTGTGTTTAATGTGTGTGTAATGTGTTTAATGTGTGTGTTTTATTGCGTAGACTCACACACACAGAAAGAGGACATGATTAATGGCGACGCCGAGGTAACGTGCGTACACACACAGTTGTCGCTCCTGTAAATAGTTGAGTGAAAGTGTGGATGATATTTCTGTTTGGTGTGACTGTCAGCACTCGTACTTATGACACACACGACACACACGACACACACAACACACACGACACACTGCAGCTGCTGCGGTCAGACAACACGTGTGCAGACTTAACGTGTCCTACAGAGGGTTTGTGTGTGTGTCCTACAGAGGCTTAATGTGTGTGTGTGTGTGTGTGTGTGTGTGTCCTACAGAGGCTTAATGTGTGTCCTACAGAGGCTTAATGTGTGTGTCCTACAGAGGCTTAATGTGTGTGTGTGTGTGTGTGTGTCCTACAGAGGGTTTGTGTGTGTGTCGCTACAAGAGGCTTAATGTGTGTCCCTACAGAGGCTTAATGTGTGTGTCTACAGAGGCTTAATGTGTGTGTGTGTGTGGTGTGTCCTACAGTTTAGGGTTTTGTGTGTGTGTCCTATCAAGAGGCTTTATGATAAATGTGTGTCCTACAGAGGCTTAATGTGTTGTGTGTCCTACGAGGCTAATGTGTGTGTGTTGTGTGTTGTTGTGTTCTACAGGAGCTTTGGTGTGTGTAATGTGTGTAATCCTACAGAAAGGCCTTAATGTGTGTGTTTATGGTGTGTGTCCTACAGAGGCTTAATGTGTGTGCTGTTGTGTGTGTGTGTGTGTGTGTGTGTTCTACAAGAGGCTTTATGTGTGTGTTTATTGTGTGTGTTCTAACAGAGGGTTTGTGTGTGTCTTGTGTGTGTGGTCCTACAGAGGGCGTACTGTAACTGTGTGGAAAGGTAAAGTATTTGAACACCCTGTGATGTTGCCAACGTTCTGCCCACGTTCTCCCACGTTCTCTCCACAGGCTCTGAAATGGTCATTCGTCGGTGCCATTTCCACTGTTGAGAAGGCAAATCTTGGAAAACACATTGGTATGATTTTTTACAATTTATACAGTGCAGTAGTCATACAGTTTGTGTTTCTGTAAATAAGTATTTGACCAACCCTGCCAATCAGAAGCTGTTTAGTCTTGCCTTTAAAAAGTTCCCCTCTTCTCCACTTAATTTCATCTAAATGAGCAGCACCTGTTTTGAGCTTCGTTAGCTGCATAAAGACCCCTGCCCACCCCACATCAGTTCAGACTCCGCCTACTACCATGGGCAACACCAAAGAGCTGGTCAGAAGACCCCAGAGGCTAAAGTGTAAGACCTCCACAAGGCCTGGAAAGGGCGACGGGCGTTGGCAACGCTCACGAGGGTCTCAACTCCGTGGGTCTGAAATGTATGAGAAGAAGGTAAGGAATCAGCCCAGAACTTACACGGGAAGGAGCCCGTGGGACCACAGGTTCAAAGGTCACACCTCATGTATACACTAGCGCCGTCATGGAAAAAATACCATTTTGCCCGCTATGTTTGTGTCCACCCCAATTGGAAGCTAGCCAGTACTGTTAGGTGTTCCTGATTGTCACATGTCTTTGCCGAGTCTCTTGGGAGCGCTATGGCAAGAAAATACCAGACGTAGATTCTATGTACAGTGACCCCCCCCCATAAGACGTATGTTCGTAGACTTGTGTTCTCGCAGCGTTAGTGCCATCGTTAATATTCTTAAGTCACGGCATTTGAATAAAACTGTCTCATCGCTGAATGTTAATTGGGGATAAAATGACTACAGAGGGCGTATGTGTGTTCCTACAGAGGGGTAATGTGTGTGTATGTGTTCCTACAGAGGGCGTATGTGTGGTCCTACAGAGGGTGTTAATGTGGTTGTCCTACAGAGGGCGTATGTTGTGTGTATGTGTGTCTACAGAGGGCGTATGTGTGTCCTATAGAGGGCGTATGTGTGTCCTACAGGGGCGTTGTGTGTGTATGTGTGTCCTACAGAGGGCGTATGTGTTGTCTCACAGAGCGGTGTATGTGTGTCTACAGAGGGCGTTGTTGTCCTACAGAGGGGTATGTGGTGTCCTACAGAGGGCGTATGTGTGTGTATGCTGTGTCCTAAAGAGGGCGTATGGTGTTGTCCTACAGAGGGCGTATGTGTGTCCTACAGAGGCGTAATGTGTTGTGTATGTTGTCCTAAATAGAGGGCGTATGTGTGTCCTAATAGACGGGCGTATGTTGTGTCCTACAGAGGGGCGTATCGTGTGTTTGTATGTGTGTCCTACTAGAGGGCGTATGTGTGTCTATAGAGGCGTAATGTGTGTGTAAATGTGTGTCCTTATAGAGGGCGTAGTGTGGTGTCCTACAGAGGGCGTATGTGTGTTGTCATGTGTGTCACAGAGGGGCGTATGTGTGTCCTATAGAGGGCGTATGTGTGTTCCTACAGAGGGCGTATGTTGTGGTCCTACACGAGGGCGTATGTGTGTCCTACAGAGGGTGTATGTGTGTCGCTACAGAGGAGCGTATGTGTGTCCTAATAGAGGGCGTATGTGCTGTCCTCAGAGGCTATGTGGTGTGTATGTGTGGTCCTATAGAGGGCGTATGTGTGTCCTATAGAGGGCGTATTGTGTCCTACAGAAGGGCGTATGTGTGTGTATGTGTGTCTAAGAGGGCGTATGTTGTGTCCTATAGAGGGCGTATGTGTGCTGTTATGTGGTCCATAGAGGGCGTATGTGTTGTCTACAGAGGGCGTATGTGTGTGTATGTGTGGGTCCTACAGAGGGCGTATGTGTGTCTATAGAGGGCGGTATGTGTGTGTATGTGTGGTCCTCGAGGGCGTATGTGTTGTGTGTTATGTGTGTCCCCCAGAGGGCGTATGTGTGTCCTACGTGGGTGTTGTGTGTCGTCCTACAGAGGGTGTATGTGTTGTGTATGTGTGTCTTACCAGGGGCGTATGTGGTTGTCCTACAGAGGGTGTGTGTGTGGTTGTTGTGTGTGATGTAATGTTTTCTTTTATGTGGCGTATGTGTTCCTACAAGAGGGGGGGGGGGGGGGCCCCGGGGTATGTGTGTGTATCCTACAGAGGGTGTATGTGTGTCCCTACAGAGGGTGTATGTGTGTGTATGTGTGTCCATACGGGGCGTACGTGTGTGAAATGTGTGTCCTAACAGAGGGGTACGTGTGTGTTATGTGGTGTCCTTACAGAGGGGTGTGTGTGCTTGTGTGTTATTGTGGCGTATGTGTGTCCTAACAGAGGGCGTATGTGTGGTGTATCCTACAGAGGGTGTATGGTGTGTCCTACAGAGGGTGTATGTGTGTGTATGTGTGTACTACGAGGGCGTACGTGTGTGTATGTGTTGTCCTATCAAGAGGGCGTACGTGGTGTGTATGTGTGTCCTACAGAGGGCGGTAGTGGTGTGTATGTGTGTCCTACAGAGGCCGTACATGTGGTGTATGTGTGTCCTCAGAGGTGTGTGTGTGTGTGTCCTACAGAGGCGTAACTGTGTGTTGTGTGTCTACGAGGGCGTACGTGTGTCTTTGTGTGTCCTACAGAAGGTGTATGTGTGTCCTACAGAGGGCGTAGTTGGTCTTTTTGTGTGTCTTACAAGAGGGCGTATGTGTTAACCTACAGAGGGTGTAGTGTGTGTGTCCTAACAGAGGGTGTATGTGTGTGTATGTGTGTCCTACAGAAGGGGTGTGTGTGTCCCACAGAGGGTGTTGTGTGTGTAATGTGTGTCTACAGAGGGTGTGTTGTGTCGTGTGTGTCCCCTACAGAGGGTGTAATGTGTGTGTAATGTTGTGTCCTACAGGAGGGTGTTGTGTGTGTCCCTACAGAGGTGACGTGTGTGTGTGTTGTGTCCTACGAGGGTGTGTGTGTGTCCTCAGAGGGTGTGTGTGTGGTGGTGTGTCCTACAGAGGGTGGTTGTGTGTATGTGCGTATCGTGTGTCCTACAGAGGGGCGTATGTGTGTCCTACAAGAGGGTGTGTTGTGTCCTACAGAGGGTGTGTGTGTGTGTGTGTGTGTCCTACAGAGGGTGTGTGTGTGTTGTGTGTGTCTACAGAGGGCGTGTGTGTGTCCTACACAGAGGGGGTGTGTGTGGCCTACAGAGGGTGGTGTGTGTGTGTCTACAGAGGGTGTGGGTGTGTGTTGTGTGTGTCCCTAAAAGGGTGTATGGTGGTGTCCTACAGAGGCCGTACGTGTGTGTATGGTGTGTACCTACAGAGGGCGTATGTGTTGTATACAGAGGGTGTGTGTGTGTGTGGTGGTGTGTGTGTGTCCCTACAGAGGGTGTGTGTGCTGTGTGTGTCCTACAGAGGGTGTGTGTGTGTCCTCAGAGGGTGGTTGTGTGTGTCTACAAGGGGTGTGGTGTGGTGTGTCCTACAGAGGGTGTGTGTGTCCTACAGAGGGTGTGTGTGTGTATCCTACAGAGGGTGTGTGTTGTGTCTACAGAGGGTTGTGTGTGTGTGTCCTACAGAGGGTGTGTGTGTGTGTGTGGTCTACAGAGGGTGTGGGTGTGTGTTCTACAGAGGTGTGGTGTGTGTCCTACAGAGGGTGTGTGTGTGTTGTATGTGTGGTGTCCTAAGAGGCGTGTGTGTGTGTCGCTACAGAAGGGTTGTGTGTGTGTCCTACAGAGGGGTGTAGGTGTGTGTGTGTCGTGTGTCCTACAGAGGGTGTGTGTGTGTGGTGTGTGGTGTGTCCTACAGAGGGTGTTGTGTGTGTCCTAACAGGGGTGGTGTGTGTGTGTGTGTGTGTCCTAACAGGGCGTACGTGTGTGTATGTGTGTTCCTAACAGAGGGGTTGGGTGTGTGTGGTGTGTGTCCTACAGAGGGCGTATGTGTTGTGTATGTGTCTACAAGAGGTGTGTGTGTGTGTGTTTGTGTCTAGCAAGCGGTGTGTGTGGTGTCCTAGCAGGAGGTGTGTGGTGTGTGTGTGTGTGTGTGTGTGTCCTACAGAGGGCGTACGTGTGTGTATGTGTGTCCTACAGAGGGTGTGTTGTGTGTGTGTCCTCAGAGGGCGTTGTGTGTGTGTGTGTGTGTGTTGTGTCCTACAGAGGGCGTACGTGTGTGTATGTGGTGTCCTACAGAAGGGTGTGGTGTGTGTGTGTGTGTGTGTGTGTGTGTCCTACAGAGGGGCGTAGTAGGTGTATGTGTTCCTACAGAGGGTGTGTGGTTGTGTGTGGTGTGTATGTGTGTCTACAGAGGGTGTGTGTTTTGGTCTGTAGTAGACTCAGCTCTGAGCTTAATACGGCGTTATGCTCTGAACGGCCTTGACATTTTTGTTTTGACTGCCGTAACTAACGTACCGTCTGTATCCCAAGGACAAAAGGCCGCGTGCTTCAGAGCTGCAGACGTGAGATCGTCACAGAAAAAGAACTGCCGTTTTTTTTTAGGGGAAAAACTCAGGATAAAGCGAGACTAAAGCAGGTCTAACACAGGATAAAGCGGGTCTAAACCTAGGACTAAAGCGGTTAAAACGCAGGACTAAACCGGGGACTAAACCAGGACTAAACCGGGACTAAAGCGGGGTCTATAATACCGGGTCTTAAACCGTGAACCGAAACCAGGACTGAAAGCAGGTCTAAACCAGGACTAAAAGCAGGACTACAGCGGGTTGCAAAAAGCGGGTAAAAGCGGGACTAAAGCGGGGTCCCAAAGCCGGGAGGACTAAAGCGGGTCTAAAGCGGGTTAAAACCAGGATAACAGGTCCAAAGCGGGTTCTAAACCAGGACTAAAGCAGGTTAAAACCGGGACTAATGCAGGTCTAAACCAGGACTAAAGCGGTCTAAAGCAGGACTAAACCCAGGACTAAAAGCAGGACTAAAGCAGGTCTAAACGCAGCACTAAGCAGGTCTAAACAGGACTAATACCAGGACTAAAAGCGCGTGCTAAACCAGGAACTAACAGGTCTAAAGCAGGACTAAGCTAGGACAAGCAAGGACTAAAGCTAGGTCTAAACCAGGAACCTAAAGCAGGACTAAACCACGGTCTAAAAGCGGACTAAAGCAGGACTAAAGCAGGTCTAAAGACAGGTCTAGAACCAGGTCTAAAGCAGGACATAACCTAGGTCTAAAGCAGGACTAAACCAGGTTAAGGCAGGACTAAAGCAGGACTACAGGACTAGAGGCCTAAAGCAGAGTCTAAAGCAGGTCTAAAGGCAGGTCTAAAGCAGTGACTAAAAGCAGGAACTAAGCAGGCTAAAGCAGGACTAAAGCAAGGACTAAGCAGTGACTAAAGCAGGACTAAAGCAGGACTAAACCAGGACATAAACACAGGACTAAAAGCAAGGTCTATAAGCAGGACTAAACCGGACTAAACCAGGACTAAACAGGACTAAAGCAGGACTAAACCAGGACTAACAGCGGAAGTCAGGACTAAAGCAGGTCTTAAGTAGCAAGGTCTAAGCAGAAGAGGCTAGCAGTCTAAAGCAGTCTAAAGCAGGTCTAAAGCAGGTCAAGCAGTAAAGCAGGACTAAAGCCAGGATACTAAAGCAGTAAACGGTTACAGACTACAGTCTAACAGGCTAGCACTAACAGACAAAGAGTTAAGCAGTAAAGCAGGTTCTAACAGCTAAGCAGGTCTAAAGCAGGACTAAAGCAGGCTAAAGCAGGTCTAAAGCAGGACTAACCAGGATCTAAAGCAGGACTAAAGCAGGACTAAACCAGGCTAAAGCAGGCTAAAGCCGTGCTTAAAGCAGGTCTAAAGCAGGAAAGCATTAAAAGCAGGACTAAAGCAGGCCTAAAGCAGGACTAAGCAGGACTAAAGCAGGTCTAAAGCAGGACTAGAAAGCAGGATAAAGCAGGACTAAGCAGCTAAACAGGATAACACACTAATAGCAGGTCTAAAGCAGGCAAACAGACTAAAGCAGGAAGCAAGATAAAGCAGGTTACAGACTAAGCAGGACAAGCAGGTAAAGCAGGACTAAAGCAGGTCTAAAGCAGGATAAGCAGGACTAAGCAGGACAAAGAGGTTAACATCTAAAGCAGGACTAAGCAGCTAAAGTCAGGACTAAAGCAGGACTAAAGCAGGTCTAAAGCGTAAAGCAGGACTAGCAGGACTAAAGCAAAGGATAGCGCTAAAGCAGGACTAAAGCAGGTAAACAGTAAAGCAGGACCGCGAAAGAACTAGCGGACAAACAAAGGCTAAGCGTCAGGATAGCAGTCTAGCGAGCAGTCTAAGACTAAGACAGGATAAAAACACTAAGCTTTAAGCAGTAGCAATAACAGCTCAGGCAAGGCTAAGAGTAAGGTACTAACAGACAAGAGCGGGACTAGGATAAGAGAAAGAGCAGCGTCTAAGGTTAAAGCTGCGTCTCAAAGGATAAGCAAAAGCAGCTAGCAGGACTAAAGAAGGACTAAAGCAGGACTAAAGCAGGAGGACTAAAGCAGGACTAAAGCAGGACTAAAGCAGGACTAAAGCAGGACTAAAGCAGGTCTAAAGCAGGTCTAAAGCAGGACTAAAGCAGGACTAAAGCAGGACTAAAGCAGGTCTTAGATGGAGGGCTGGTGCTTGTGAATCTGGGCTCGTCGATTCAGATGCCGTGGTTAAACTCCAGACAAACGTGTTTTTACTGCGGTCTCAACGCTCTTCCTCATGTTTGGAAGTCAAACGCTCCATGTAAAAGTCTCTTGTCCCACATTCACTCTCTCGTCGTTAAACTCGGACTAAAGCGGCGCTGAAGCTCCATCGAGCCCAAAACGTCCCTCAGCCCCGCTCACACCCTGACGGCGCTGTGCGTGGAAATGTGGCGTGTGCGTCGTCTGCAGAGAGTCGTCATGACACTGCGACGCTCCTTTGATCCACATGAGTTCACACCTTCACACCTTCACCCCTTCACACCTCATTATCTGATTGGACCAAGAGCTCTCATTCAAAGCTCACATAAATCAAGCCTGTAAAACAGCCTATTTCCATCGGCCGAATAGAGATCAAATCAGAAACATCTGGCCCAAAGGTGATGCTGAAGAACTAAAAGAGGAGAGCACATTACGCCGGTGCTGGAGTCTCTTCACTGGCTCCTGTCCGGTTTAGAACCACATTTAAACGGTCCAGGTGGAAGACATATAAAAGTCCTTGAAGAAAATGGAAGAAATAAAGAAAAAGTCCAGACGTTTGCTTTCCTGCTCCTCTTGAGACCCTCCACACATTTGTGCACAGTTCTGTCGCCTCTTTCATCGAGCCAGAACTTTTCATTGACTTATTTTGTGCGTCTCAAACGTGTAACATAAAAAGTGGGTCCAGAAAGAGGCAAACGATCAGATGAAGTTTGAAAAACCCCGCGGTCTTTAGCACCATGTGACCGTGGAGGGGGAGAGGTCACGTCAGCTTAGCTTCAGAACGTTTAAGTTCAACTCCGGCGACCGCACGTAATGAAGAATCATCCGAGTTTCTTTTGATCCAGAGGTCTAAGTTTACAATTCCAATAGAAACTGAATATGTTTTTGCTCGTTATGACATCACTTCCTTCTCTTCATCTCCTTGTACCGCTTTGTTTTTGGGCTTCTCTGGACGTTCTGCATCAAACACGACAGACTTTAATGTTGTGAACTTTGGCTGTTGTTCTTCTGTCACTACGTTTATCATACGGGACGCAATGACCTGTCACTGGACGTCCTCATTATCTTAGAGCGGAGATAACGAGGACTCCGAACCCAGGCCGTTCTCCCCGTTTGCACCAGATGAAGGACGTGAGAACGACCTTCGCCTCTCGCAGTCTCTCACCGACTGAACATGTCCGAGTTGGTGGAGCCTCAGAAGGTGTGAGAACGTTTTGGACCTCTGCAAACGCCTTGAGACAAACTTGGGACAAACTGGGGACAAACTTGAGACAAACTGGGACAAACTGGGACAAATGTGGACAAACTGGGACAAACGTGGGACAAACTTGAGACAAACTGGGACAAACGTGGACAAACTGGGACAAACTTGGACAAACTGGGACAAACTGGGACAAACGTGGACAAACTGGGACAAACTGGGACAAACTGGGACAAACTGGGACACTGGACAAGACTGGGACAAACGACAAACTTTGAGACAAACTGGGACAAACTTGAGACAAACTGGGACAAACTTGAGACGAAACTGGGACAAACTGGGACAAACGTGACAAACTGGGAACAAACTTGGAGACGAACTTGAGACAAACGGGACAAACTGGGACAAACTGGGACAAACTTGGGACAAACTGGGACAAACTGGGACAAACGTGGACAAACTGGGACAAACTTGGGACAATAACTTGGACAACTGGGAAACTGGAAACTTGGGACAAACTGGTGACAAACTGGACAAACTTGAGACAAACTGTGGACAAACTGGGACGAACTTGGAGACAACTGGGACAACTGAGACAAACTTGAGACAAACTGGGACAAACGTGGACAAACTGGGACTAAACTGGGCAAACTTGGGACAAACTTGGACAAACTTGGGAACAAACTGGACAACATGGGACAAACTGCACAAACTTGGCGACAACTTGGACAAACTGGGACAAACTTGGCACAAACCTTGGGACAAATTGGGTACAAACTTGGGACACTTGGGACAAACTGGGAACAAACTTGGGACCAACACGGCCTGACTTCGGTCTTCTGAACAAAGCCACCAAAAGTGTTTGCCAGGAACAGACCTTTTGTTTATTTCACCTCGGCGACAGCAGGAAAGAGGGTCAGAAGGAAGTGGTGGTCTAAACTGCTTGAGAAGCCTTAAGAGAGGTCAAAGGGCAACGCACTGGAGGGGGCTTCCTTGGGGCCGTCCTTCAGAAACGGCCGACACAAAAACAGAAACATTTTGAGGCAAAAGCCCTTGACTTGAAACAAAGCCGTGGTAAAGTGTCGAGACCACCACGACATCACAGCTCGCATCCTTCCACACTCTGGAGCAGGCGAAAGAAACACAATCTCATCGAGTTTTAATGTCCAAATTCAGACTTAATTCAATCTCTTCTAGTACAAGCAGACCACAATACTTCCCAAAAGTCCAGTGTCCCAGATCCTCACTCCCAACATCTGCCCAGATCCTCAGTGCAGCTGCAGTGAAGCCCCCCAGAAGCCCACCCAGAAGCCCCCCAGAAGCCCCCCTTAGAAGCCCCCCAGAAGCCCCCTCAGAAGCCCCTCTTTTTCACTTCTTCAGCACTTCAGGCCTTTTGCTGCTGGTGCGTCATGTGAAGCTCGCTCTGTTCGCACTGGCCCCACATCGTGGACACGCTCCCTCATAAACATAGTCGGACCCTCGCTCAGACCCCGCTCAGCCCGCTCAGCCCGCTCAGACCCGCTCAGACCCCGCTCAGCCCGCTCATTACCCGCACTCAGCCCGCTCAAGAGCCCGCTCAGCCCCCGCTCAGCCCCGCTCAGCCCCGCTCAGACCCCGCTCAGACCCCGCTCAGCCCGCCTCAGCCCAGCCGCTCAGCCCCCGCTCAGCCCCGCTCAGCCCCCGTCAGACCCCGCTCAGACCCGCTCAGACCCCGCTCAGCCCCCTGCTCAGACCCGCTCAGACCCGCTCAGACCCGCTCAGTCCCCGTCAGACGCCGCTCAGCCCCTCAGCCCGCTCAGCCCCGCTCAGCCCGCTCAGCCCCGCTAGCCCGCTCGCCCCGCTCTAGCCCGCTTCCGCCCTCAAGATGTAGCCACTCGTCAGTCCCAGCCTCGCGACTCCAGCCACCGCTCAGCCCCCCTCAGCCCCGCCAGCCCGCTCAGCCGCCGCTCAGCCGCCGCTCGCCCGCCCTCAGCCCCGCTCAACCCCGCTCAGCCCCCGCTCAGCCCCCGCTCAGCCCCCGCTCAGCCGCCGCTCAGCCCCGTCAGCCCCGCCTCAGCCCCACTCACTTTGTGCTCCACTTCTGCAAGTGCCTCCAGACTGTTGCCTACAGAGGGCACTTTTTACAGCTCACACTGCTGTCCGAATGTCCAGCAGCTGAAAAGTAGTGTGCTGCACTCAAAATGTCCCACAATGCACCTTGAAAAGAAACACGACTGAAGCAGAAGAAAGTGTTTTAACAAAGTCACTCTTAAATTAAACCGTTTGTTGTAAAGAACTTTGTAGGAAATAATGACGCTTTGTTATTTCCAGGCGTGTTCACGCATCGGAGAAGAGACCTACCGGAGACGTCAATATTTAGTTCAGAAGGTTTATTTCCCTAATACAAAGTTTCTAAGAGAAATGTGCTTCCAGATCGATCTGGGTCTTGTTCCTTTGACCTGTAAAACACACAATGTGTGTGATTTACGTGCAGAGGAGCAAGAGACAAAGAAGTGACTACAAACATGAGTTCTTACAATGCAAAGAAGGTGTAGTTCTCTCCTTCGGGGGGCGGCTGAGTCTGTCCCAGCTTAAGTCTGGTTATGATCCTGGTCTCTCTGCCCGTATAGGGAGTTGCCTGTGTCCTTGGTGCCGTTGCTGGGAACGCATCCTCCCTGTACAAAGGAGATATGCAGAAACAACACAACTCCTTCGCCTAATCTTCTGAAACCTTTTTGCAACATTTGGTCGTGTCTGAACAACCAGCTTATTGTGCACAAGTATTATTAAAACATGACTACAAACTATTGCTTCAGTGTGATTATTCTTCAACGTGAACACGCAGAACCTCCTTCTTTCCCTCTGTGGTTGAAGTTATTGATTAGGGGCTATCTCCCCTTCCCCCTCAGCATGCCCCCCACAGTTGTTGCTCTCCATCCCGATAAGATTAGCTCAGGAATGTGGCCTTGGTGCGGCTGCTCCCGTTACGCACACACCGACCTGACCGGGCAGCGGGGGGCTGAAGGAGCGCACAGGCTGTGCCGCTCTGCTCCGTCACAGGTAAACAGTGGCCTTCAGTGGGCGGAGTCTGTCTTTAGTTTTTACGTTCTGTCTCCACGTGAAGTTTGAGATGTTCAGCTCCACACGCCTCGGTCAGACGCACAGAGGATGAGTAAAGCGGTGAAGGTCATGGATCTCCGGGGTCCATGATGTCACACTATCTCTAATGCACTATTCTTCATGACGTCCTGAGGAGAATAACCCCTGAATTTCAGACAGATCAGACAATGTTGACTTTTCAGATAATAGGTAGGGGGCGCTATAGGAAAAAAACGGTTATTTAGTTATTAATTATTTACAATCAGGCCATAAAAACACATTAGTGAGTGAACTTTGAGCTCAGTAGGTCAACAACTTTGGCCGTGACATGTCATTGAAAAATCACCAACATTCCGCGACATAACCAACATTCCGCCACTCTAAGAGAGTGGGAAAAATCGCAACTTTGAATACGAATCCCGAAAAAAGTACAAGACCGAGGAATACTGAAAGTAAAAATTAGGAATCACACGAGAAATATCGACAAACTGAACTTTGAATGACAAAAATCGGACAAGGAATGCGACTTGTCCTTGCGCCTCCTTTATATAAGCAGTTCTGGGGTGCGGCGAGCACACTTTATTCTTTAGACTTTATTCTTTAGACTTTATTCTTTTAGACTTTAGACTTTAGACTTTATTCTTTAGACTTCATTCTTTTAGACTTCATTCTTTAGACTTTATTCTTTAGACTTTATTCTTCTTTGGAGGGGGCGCTGTAGAGCCTTTATTTGAGCAGCCATTGAGTTCACTCTGACAACATACATTTGTGCTGATGTTTAGTGTGTTTTTAGGCCTGTTTTGTGTTATTTGGCTTGGAGCCCCCTAGAGGCCAAACTACAACATGGGGCATAGGTCTGAGGGACTTGTAGGACCCAGGGGCTCTGCAGAATTTCACTCATAAAAGTCAAAGTAATGTTTATTCCTGTAGGTGGCGCTAGAGCACCAATCATTGTAATCAGTGTTGGGAGGAGATTTCAACCCGATCAGATGAAGCGTGTTTGTGCCAGAATTATTTTCATGACGTCCAGAGAATTCAAACTTTTAAATTTCAGACAAATCAAACAATGTTGACTTTTCAAATAATTGGTAGGGGGCGCTATAGATAAAACCGGTGAGGTCTCTGTTGGAGATAGATACTCTTTTGTTTGTCTCCTCAATTAGGAGAGGAGCCACGGAAACAGATGGTATTCTGTTTTGCGGTTGATTGCGTTACTGGCTGAATGTCTGGTCAGCGTTAGGAGAGGTCAAAAGGGCAGGGAAAGAAGGATCTGCCTTTGTGTGAAGGAGGTGTAAGAACTAATGAGGAACTAGATTCTGTGTGGCTCCGGATCTGACCACGGAGGAGCTCCCAGGCAAATGTGGGCTGGTGGTCTGTGTTCATGCTGTTTCTGTGAATAAACCTCTTTTGAAAGACAGAAGCTCGTGTCATCGAGTTCTTCTGCGACTCAACCACCTCGAACCACACTTTGAGAAACCACAACGGTTCTATGGTTATTAATAATTTACAATTGCCATGACGGCATGTCACAAAGCACCAACATTCTACTCCGCTCTTTGCTCTTTGCTCTTTGCCCTTAGCCCTTAGCCCTTAGCCTTTAGCCCATTCGCCCGTCGCCCGTCGCCCTTCGCCCTTCGCCCTTCGCTCTTAGCCTTTAGCCCCCCCATTCCCCGTCCGCCCATCGCCCTCGCCCTTCCCCCGTCGCCCCTTCGCTCTTAGCCTTTAGCCCATTCGCCCGTCGCCCGTCGCCCATTCGCCCATTCGCCCTTAGCCCTTAGCCCTTAGCCTTAGCCTTAGCCCTTAGCCCTTAGCCCTTAGCCCTTAGCCCTTAGCCTTAGCCTTAGCCCTTAGCCCTTAGCCCTTAGCCCTTAGCCCTTAGCCCTTAGCCCTTAGCCCTTCGCCCTTCGCCCTTCGCCCTTCGCCCTAACCCGTTCTGGGGTGGAGCTCTCATCCATGGTGCTAGCCAGCTCTCAGGAGAATGGAGACCATGGCATCATCCATCCTGCCCTACGGCCGAGAGCCCTGTCTACCCAGAGTCCAACGTATAGTGTTCCGCGGTTGGTCCCAATCAACCTGCCACCGCTTCCCACGTAGAGGCTACCATGACTTCTGTCTCCTGGGAGCGGTGCTTAAGTCATGGTCGAGGCGTTTCCCCCCTGCCAGGGGGGGGGATCCCCCTCACCTCCCTTAATTAAACTCCTAAGAGGCTGTTACTACACCACGCCAGGGGATCCCTTTGGTCACAGGTCTTGGTTTGTTACGTCTTGGGGTTCATACTGGGGGATCCCTTTGGTCACAGGTCTTGATTTGTTACGTCTTAAGTTCCTCAGGTACTGTGCACTCCTTCAAAGGAAGGAGGCCTACATTTAGAACTGTCCAAATGCCTGTGCTATTCACAGGGAATAGATCTGAGACAGTAACATCTCCTAAAAACAGAAGAGGAACAAGTTGAACTTAAGAGGGCAGGTAGCCCAGCAGCCTTCTGTGGAATTTCAGGGTCCGGATGGACCCGCAGACGGCAAGTTTGGAGAAGCATTTGGCGGCTGCCTTGGTCCTTTGCACGCCCAGGTCTTCCAGCAGGAATCTGTTGGGCGGGAACCACTTGCCTCTGGCCCCCATGGGAAAACCCTCGTAGGAAACTTTCTTAACTTTAAGCCATTTCCTGAGCTGTTCGTCCAGACGCTTCAGTTTTTGCACAATAGCGTGCTTTATGATGTCACCTGCATTCCTTTCCTTTCCGCTTTGCAAGGGCGCTCCCGCCTTTGCATGATGGTGTGCTTGATGGCATCACATGCTTGATGACATCACTGTGCTTTATGACATCACTGTGCTTTATGACATCACATGCTTTATGACATCACATGCTTTGACATGCTTTATACATCACATGCTTTATGACATCACATGCTTTCATGCTTTATGACATCACATGCTTTATGCTCACATTATGACATCACATGCTTTATGACATCACATGCTTTATCACATGCTTTATGACATCACATGCTTTATGACATCACATGCTTTATGACATCACATGCTTTATCACATGCTTTATGACATCACATGCTTTATGACATGTGCTTTGAAGATGAGGGCATATAAGCCGCGCGCGGTTCGAGGAGAGAAGAATAAAGTCTGAAGATTATCGCCATGATAAAGTAACACTATAGATACCAACCGCCATAAAACACCACCAGAGAAGAAGACGAGCCCGCCGGAGCGTCAGAGAAGTCCGGAATGATCTCTCCCACAGTGAGTATCAATGGTTTTGACTCTATTTCAATACGGAGTACCTCAAGGATCCATGTTAGGACCATTTGTTTTTGGTATAAATGAATGATCTAGTTCATGTCACAGAATGTACAGTTTCTCTTCTGTTCATCTCACAACGATCTGACCACACGTACTAAAGATCTAGTGCAGTATTCCATCTTTTTGAATGTAAAAACATGTCATTGTATGATATTTGCAGGTATAAGAAATATAAACGTGATCTTTATCTCTGGAAAACGGTACAACGATATAGGAAGGATGGGAAGGCATCTGACACACAAGAATGTTTTGTAAAAGACACCATGAGTGACGCTGGGTTACAGCTGACCCTTTGACCCAACGTGCTCAAATTCATAGCCCAGAGCGGGGGTCTCGGGCGTGCCGACATGTCTGAACTTTAACATGGCCAAACTCTCGTAATGTTGGATTATCGTTTCACATTTATGACACGAAGAGCTGAAACGTCTCATTCCGTGATGAAGAAGAGTAAAGGTCAAATCAAACTGAAACTCCGCTTCAATGGACAAACTATAACTTATAACTTGAAACTAGAAATCCAAATCATGTGGTAACAACATATTTGAAAACACTCGTCGAGCGCTCAGAGGGTCCGGTCCAATTGTCACGGCCTCTGACCCTTGACCTCTTCTGAGTGTGAGATGTTTAAATGTCGGTGTGTTTGGTCCTTTCACCTTCATCTCGCTGAAGTCCAAGTGTGTTCGGGAACATGAGCGTATTATTAGACCCGAGTGTCATGTGTTCTGAACATGGACCTTTACATTTAGAACTGCAAACACTCTGGTTCAGCCACAGGCGTGAAAGCACAGGGGGCCGGGACGGGGGGGTCGGGAAGGACAGGGGGTCGGACAGGGGGGTCGGGACAGGGGGTCGGGACGGGACAGGGGGACGGGACAGGGGGTCGGGACGGGACGGGGTCGGGACGGGGGGTGGGACGGACAGGGGTCGGTCGGACGGTCGGGTCGGGACGGACAGGGGGTCGGGACAGGGGTGGGACGGGGGGTCGGAAGGGACAAGGGGGTCGGGACGGGACAGGGGGGTCGGGGGTCGGGACGGGACAGGGGGGTCGGGACGGGCGAGGGGGGTCAGAGCCAGGACCAAACCAGGTTTAAACTAGTGCTAATCCAGAATTTAACCAGTAAACAAGATTTCATTATTATTTTTTAATCGCTGGACCATGGGTCGTGGGCTGGATGAAATATGTTGAAAAGGCCTGCTGTAGGCTCTTCAGAATTGTAGGTCTAATTCCTCTGGTTACTATGGTTACTATGGTTACGTTGCTACGACAGATTCACGGGCGCTTGACTGTTCTTCACCTTCGTGTACATCATCTCCATATTGTAATTCAACTGAAATAAAAACGTTCAAAGGAGTTGTGAGTCATTCTTCCTCTAACTCGCCCCAAACTTTATGACCTAGTTATGGCCTTTTAGGCGCCTGTTGCTTCAGTTGCCCCGGTAACATCGCCGCATATTCTTGGCAACGGCGACAATATTCAAGGTCTTTACGAACCCTGTGCGATTCTAGTATTTGTTTCAGGAAGACGAGTCCAGATCAATGAATGAATGTGTGTCTTTCTCTGTAACCGCGGCTACGCTATCGCAACCCTCCCTCCTCTTCCTCCTTCCTCCTCCTCCCCTCCTCCTCCTCCTCCTCCCTTCCTCCCCTCCTTCTCCTCCCCCCTCCCCCTCCTCCTCCACTCTCCTCCTCCTCTTCCTCCTCCTCCCTCTCCTCTTCCTCCTCCCTCCTCTTCCTCCTCCTCCTTCCCTCTCCTCCTCCTCTTCCCCTCCTCTTCCTCCACCCCTCCTCCTCCACTCCTCCTCCTCCTCTTCCTCCTCCTCCTACCTCCTCTCCCTCCTTTCCTCCTCTTTCCTCCTCCTCCTCTCCCTCCCCTCTCCTCCTCTCTTCCTCCCCCTCCTCCTTCCTCCTCCTCCCCTCTCCTCTTCCTACCCCTCCTCTTCCTCCCCCTCCTTCCACTTCCTTCTCCTCCTCTTCCTCCTCCTCCTCCTTCCTCCCCCTCCTCTTCCCTCTCTCCTCCTCCCCTCTCTCCTCCCCCTCCTTTTCCTCCTCCTCCCCCTCCTCCTCTCCCTCCCCCTCCTCCTTCCTCCTCCTCCTCTTCCTCCTCCTCTCCCTCCTCCTCCTCTCTTCCTCCCCCTCTTTTTCCTCCTCCTCCTCCCTCCTCCTCTCCCTCCTCCTCCTCCCTTCCTCCTCTTCCTCTTCCTCCTCCCTCCCCTCCTCCTCCTCTCTCCTCCCCCTCCTCCTCCACTTCCTCCCCTCCTCTTTCCCCTATCACCCTCTTCCTCTTCCTCCTCCTCCTCTTCTCCTCATCACCCTCTTTCTCTCCTCCTCCCCCTCCTCTCCTCTCTTCCCCCCTCCCCCTTCCTCCTCCTCCTCCTCTCCCCCCCCCCCCTCCTCCTCTCTTCCTCCCCCTCCTCTTCCTCCTCTACCTCCTCCTCTTCCTCCTCCTCCTCCCCCTCCTCCTCTTCCTCCTCTTCCTCCTAGTCTTAGGACTTCTTTCTTCTGGAGGTTAAACTAATACGACCTGAAGAGGATAAAGGTCACATGGTCTGGACCAAACTCGGCGTTCTTTCATGAGTATTGTGACTCTGGAGCGATAAAAATTCAGAAGGTTGTTCCATGGCTCGTATCTCGATGGACGTCCAGCACACCAACAGCAAACATGGCGGATTTCCATGGTAACGGTTTGAAGTATCGTTCTTTTTCCTGTTGGCGTTAATAAAGGCATTCACTGTATATTCTTGTCCTGTTTTATTTACCTTTCTAGTCGATCGTTTATCTGCCAACAGTCCGTGGTCGTTTACTGTAAGAGTGTTTAACGGTCAACGCTTTCCTACGCTACAGATCTGATAACACATACCAGAGCTCTGGACGTCCAGGACGCTAACAATGGTCGTTCTCGCCCCTATCTCCCCGAACAATGACCACATGTCCCAAACGCCAGTATTTATTACAAAACACATGAATAATAATGAATATACAGTGCGGAAGACGGAATCATTCTTCGTGTATTTCTGTGATTGGTTCAGGTTCTGGTTTCCTGAGACTGAGTCGACCACGCCTGCGTAGGTACGTGGTTTCCGTTAAACCAGCTAAGACCAGTTTTGGGTGCTGCGACCTTCAGATAACAACATGAAGCAGAAATACTACAGGTGGTACTTTCAAGCAATGACTTACAACATATATTTTAGTGTAATATAAAACATATACTTTAGTGTAATGTAAAAGTAGAAAAACCCTTCAGGTTGTTTTTTTGTGGCTCCTTCCCCAGCTCCATAGCGTTTCCCAGAGTTCTAGCGTTAGCGCACGTTTAGCTTTTAGCCTGCGCTAGTCAAAAAACACTCGTAATAAGATGAACCTTGGCAATATTTTTCACAACAAGATTTTGAATTTAGATGACGATGACAAGTCTCAACACGAAGGAGTTTAAAGTCTTTTACGTTGTTCAGCCAGCGATGTTTGTTTGTCTAACGTGATGTTCACCTCCCGCGGCGCGTCTCGTGCTGCCTTCTTCTGACAGTGACGAGAATGTCCGCGTCCAGACATCTTCCTGTGGCTGAAGGAAAAACACGTCCATGACACTTTTAACTGCCTTTTATTGTCGCCTTCATTTCCTAACGTTCCGCGAAATCTGCACTGGCCGTATTAAATACATTCATGAATATATAAATATATAAATACATAAATAATATTTAAGCTAATGTATGTTAGCTTTGCGACACAGACACATTACTTTTGTAAACACGGAGCTCTCTAAACTTAGGATAAAACACATAAAACTGTAAAAACTCCGACGAGACAAAAGCGAAATAAAACCAGAGACTGCTGACGTCACGGCGCTGTGGACCAATCAGAGCGCAGAGGGCGGGAGTATAAGACCCCCCTGCTCCCGCCCCACGGCCGCAGAACGGTTTCCTCCGGCGGCGAAGCGGCGTTCAAACCGTCCCCGGAGCCTCCGACCTTCCATGAAACCGGAACAGGACCGATTCACGGAGCGCACCGCCACCGGGAAACGGCGCCGGAGCGCGGGAAACGGCGCCGCAGCGGACCGAGGAGCGGCGGTCGGTTGTTTTAGGCGGGACGTCGGCGATGACACGGTACGTTAACGGCGCACGGCGCGTTATTGTCGTTACGGGTGATCGTTCGGTCCGTGTCGTGTTTGTCGCGCACGTTGTTCGCTGTAACGCGCGTTTCCGTTTGATTTAGACGGGACTTTATTGTGCGTGGTTTTTAAACGCACGCGCGCACGTTTTTGTCCGTCGTTGTCCGAAGTTTGAACGTTGACGACCGTTAAATACTTGGTTTGGACGTGAAGTGGGACGTGTTGGCTGCCGTTAAATGCACGGACGTTTTACGTGTTTTACGTGATGCAGAAAAGTGTTCGGAGAATCGTCGGGTTCAGCCGCGGTCAGTTGTTGCCCCCTGCTGGTCCGACCGGGAGTAGCAGTTGTATCTTTTTGGGACTTTTTCTTTAAAAAAATAAATAAAACTGGATTAAATGCGTTCTAACTTAACTTTCCTGAATGTAATTTTAATGAAATGGTTAAACAAAAGCCTTTCATGTTTCGAAGTTTGCATTTTAAAATTTTGGCTAATCGACTGAAAGATGATCAATAGTCGTGATTGTTCAGGTAAATAATAAAACAGATGTGACTTGAGAAACTGACAAACTAGTCAAAAAGAACTTTGTAAACTAATCAGAACCAAACCTCATTGGACTATTGACTTTTTTAGTGTTTTGTAATTTGCCTCTGAATTAAAAGGTAAATTCATGTATTCATTTTTAAAATGGCTTTAATCTTCCTGTGCTTTTTGTAAAGCACTTTTAAAGGTAAACTACTTAACCTTTCCGATGGAGGGTCTCACTGCCAGTTTGATTTGCTTTGCCTGGAATAGTTCAAAATAAAGCATTAAAAGGACCCGTCTCCATGGACACAAGCAGGTGACGCCAATAGAGAAAAACGGTAGAGATTTATTTGATATCTATTCATCAACAGGGCGCACGATGGCAGAGCGGTTAGAGCTGCCTCCCAGTAAGGAGATCATGGGTTTGACATGAGCTCTGTGGGTGGAGTCTGCATGTTCTCCCCGTGTCACTGTGGGTTCTCAAACTTCCTCCCACCGTCCAAACACATGCATGTGTGAGGGAAATTGGCCCGAGTGAGTCTGTGTTCATCCCCGTCAGGATGAACCCGCCTAAGGCCCAAAGTCACACGGGGATGGGCTCCAGTCGCCCACGACTCCTAACGGGAACAAGCGGGAGAAAATGAATGTTTTTTTATCATTGATACACTTCATTCATAAATATTCTCCATAAATCTTTTTTAATACTTTTTTTTTTTTATATAATAATAAAATGCACAACCAAACGTAGTACAAACATTTAAAGGAACAATATAATTCCACATTTAAATCAAAGTCCTACTGGACTCACTGGACTGCAGTAAATACGAGCTGGATTTGAACTCCTGACGCAGCGGCCTGCCCCACACAGCTGGCATATGTGCCATCCATTGCACCACCAGCAGAACGCTCCAGGTTGAATCCTAAAATAATTGTTACGGATACTTGTGGTCACTAGGGGGCGCTAGTGTGCTGCACTCCCAAATTTGACCCAGATAAAAATGACTTATTTTTGTGTTAGGTTGTGTTTGATATGTTTCAACATTAAACGTGACCTTGGTCTGTTTGTCTTTGCGTGCGTGGCGTTTAGAGTGAGCGTGGCGTTTAGAGTGAGCGTGGCGTTTAGAGTGAGCGTGGCGTTTAGAGTGAGCGTGGCGTTTAGAGTGAGCGTGGCGTTTAGAGTGAGCGTGCGTTTAGAGGGTGAGCGGGCGTTTAGAGTGAGCGTGGCGTTTAGAGGGCGTGGGTGAGCGTGGCGTTTAGAGGGTGAGCGCGGCGTTTAGAGGGTGAGCGCGGCGTTTAGAGGGTGAGCGCGGCGTTAGAGGTGAGCGCGCGGCGTTTAGAGGGTGAGCGCGGCGCGTGCGCGGCGTTTAGAGGTGAGCGCGGCGTTTAGAGGGTGAGCGCGTTTGAGGCGTTTAGAGGTGAGCGCGGCGTTTAGAGGGTGAGCGCGGCGTTTAGAGGGTGAGCGGCGTTTAGAGGGTGAGCGCGGCGTTTAGAGGGTGAGCGCGGCGTTTAGAGGGTGAGCGCGTTGAGGGTGAGCGCGGCGTTTAGAGACGGCGTAGAGGTGAGCGTGGCGTCAGTCCTGGTGCTTCTGTTGTTACATGACTTTACAGCTGTGACGTACGTCCAGCGTGCAAAGGTCAGAGCAACAGCCTTTACGTGCGCGTTGAGGTCACAAATCAGATTTGATTGTTTCCAATAAAGTTAAATTTGGGATCTTTTGTTGCACATCAGAGCAAACTTGGAGTATGTTTTTTGAACAGCTGATGGAAATATAGTTCTGGGACCAAGCGGTTGGCGGTCATTGTGCATAAGAACTGAGCCAGGGCCAGCTTTTAGTCGTTGCCATAGAAACCGCAGAATGTAGCTGGATAAGACTAGTTTGAGCGTCTCTTTCCGTTCCAAAGTCCCCGGGCCTCTTAAGGAGGTGTATCTCACGGGGAAGGGTCCGGAGAACTCAGACGCCTCATCATAGGTGAAGGGAAAAGACCACCAGAGCGCCACCGTGGAAACGTCGGCGGCACTGGTTCTTGGACAGTTCAGGGGCCGCTCAGACCGCCTCCACTTGGGCTGGGTGATGGCGAATGGATAAATCCTGATTATTCTCATCTTGATTGAGTTGTGACGGCGTGAATACGGCGCTGTCCTCAGACTGTTTACGTGTTGACCAAAGGACGTTGACGTGCTGTCCCCCCCGTTCCCCGCCTGGCCCCCCCCTCTGTTCCCCACCTGGCCCCCCCTCTGTTCCCCACCGTCCCCCCCCCCCCCCCTTTCACTGCTGCAGATTGCCGTATGTCGCACCATTATAGACGCCTCATTATAATGACCGTAGGGTTCAAAGCGTGAGGAGGAGGAAAAGTGGCGGCTTGTAGTTTGGAAAGTACGGAAATTAGTTTGAAAAACTGTTTAAATGTCACGCAAGTCGGTCAGTTTGCCGTCTGCTTTCCCCCCTCGAGCGTTTGGGAGTTTGTGGCTGACTCCTGGGTGGGCCGTGCATGTACATCGTTTGTTTTTGGGTTTTATCTTCATTGTGACAGGCCCACCCCAGAACAACCTTTATTTAACCAGGTGAGAAGCCATCGAGCTAGACTGGCTTTTTTAACTTGATGTTTTTAAAAGCTTGTCAAAACTAATGCCATCTTCTGTTTTGTGTGTGTGCTTTTCCTCTAGCCCTGTAAGGATGTAACTGGGACGTTTAAGGACATCTCGGGCAATGCTCTCTGGGTTTCGTCTGAGGGAAGAACTGGCCTCACCTGCATTTAGTCCACGTCAGACCAACGTGGAGCCGTTCAGCACAGTCGAGGACGCAGCCGGGCCCTGCCCTGCTCCTACCGCTTTGGGAGCTCTTCAGACCATCATGGGGTCATTATGTGTCCCGCCCCCTAACGCTCAAGGCTTTGCACGGACGCAGCTGTCGACTCCTCCGATAAACAAATCTCAGGAACAGCAGAGACTATTGCCTCAGGGACGATTGTCAAAAAGCCCAAGTGATGCTGTCGGTACTTGTACGAGCGATGACGTGCATAAAAGTCATCCGAGGTTGGTAGAGTTATTAACCTGCAGTAATGACTCGCATGAATCACTTTATAATCTACCAATGGGACCTCTTCAGCCATCAGCGCTCACCTCAGTTGCCTCTTCCAGTACCGGCGCGCAGCCCTCTGGTAGTAGACAATACCCGAGTGATGACCAAATCCTAATGCTGATCCAAAACAAGCTTCGAACGTTTAGAGCTCAAATGAAGCTGTTGAAAGAGCGGGCTTCCACTGATGTAGACCCCTCGAACAGCAAGTCTGTTTATGCTCATCAAGGCCCCTCATGCAACACGCCTGCCTCTACTGGACCTGGCAAGGCTCCAGAGAACGACACGGTCTGGACCATCGGGGGAAAAGGACGTTCAAATGGCTTCAGGCAAGAACCAAAAAGGCCACACTTGAAGAGATCTCAGACGGCGCAGCATTCTGAAGGTACACGCCACTCAAACGACCGCCGTCACTTGCCTCTCGACTTTCCTCTCAATAAAGACTTGTGTGTAGCTGAAGAATTTACATATTTGAAGGATCACCGTCCTTCCAAGTCAGTAATGGACACTAGCGGTATTCATTATTCATCAACTGCGTTAAAAGAACTGATTAGTAGTTTGAACAAGGTAGAAACTGCTCACAAGGAAATTGAGGTTGACAATATATTACAGAAATATTGGAATGGGAATTTGGATAATGTTCGTCTTTTTACATCCACAGAATATGTTCGGATAATGCTGGAGACGGCTGCCATTTGCCGTAAAGAAGCGGACAGTCCCGTGGTTCTCAGGGCCCAGTCTGGTTCAGCGCGGGAAGATCTCTTCAAGCGGAACCCAAGCCACATCGTGCACCACAAACCATCATATCAAGAAGACGAGTCAATGAGGAGAAATGGAAACCCTGCTCTGGACATTAGCAAAGAAGTGCATATCACTCAAAAGAATGTAACGAAGGAGGCGGGCATTGTGCCCAATGTTGTCGGCACATTCAGGTTAAGCAAACGCCACGTTACAGAAGACCAAACTCCACACACAATGGAAGTGTCTGAGGAAAATAGACCGGTCTCTTCTGCTGGACGAGACCATTTAACGTTGCACTTGAGTCCGAATGTTGCCCTTGTTGAATCGTCTGTCCCAAACTACCATCAGGTCATGAAGCCTGAACCAGAACAGAAAGAAATAATGCAGGAAAGAGCCGTTCAAACTGGTGCGGGCGCAGTTGGCATGGACTTGTCTCCTAGCGTTAGTGAAGCATCAAGCATCCTGAAGGATCCGAAGTATGACGATGTAACGGACGATGAAGACTTCGATGTAATGCCGCAGCTGGTCACATTTGATGACAATGATGGGCGACTGGGTGGGTCCGAGCAGAGTACTGATGTCAATATTTATGCAAATGCTCCGTTTCTCCAACCAGCCATAACCCCTACCCACAAGCAGGAAGGAGCAGAAAGGCCCCTCTCGTGTACTTGTCCTTACTTTGTTGAAACTGATGATGGTTTTGAAAAAATGCCTTGTCCAAAATGTGCCAAAGACACACTTCCGATAATACAGGAAGATGACTCTGAGGACGAGTCGGAGGTGATTCTGTTTGTAACTGAGCTGGTACTCAAGGAGGAGGCCATTGTCGTGGACTCTGAAGATGAGGAAGAAGAGCAGACCGTTTCCAGTCCAGAGCAACACGATCAACACACTCTCTTTCAGAAAATCAAAGTGTATGATACATTTGACAGCTTTTATCACTCATATAAACAACACAATAAGAACTTTCCCAATCCCTTGCTCCCCCTTGAACCGGCTCCCGCTGAGCCTGGGCCGTCCCCTCGCAGTTTACTCAAACCTTCAGCTGTTGAAGACGTTGCTTCTGAACAGGGTTTGTCTCAGCCTACTTTGCAGAAACATTTGGACACAGTTGAAAAAGCTCCTGAACTTGCACCCGCCCCTGGACTTTGGGGGATTTTTGAAAGGTTTCCCTGTGATCCTGGGCCGAGCGCTCTTCCTGATGAAGACAGCTGTGACACAGAAGATAGTTTAGATTACCCCTCTCACACAACAGGCAACTATCTGACGGCATCTAGTGGAGCACAAGCCCTGTCTCCACAGTCCTGTGACCCAGACATCGCAGAGGAGGGTGAGGTGCACAGATCTCCTGAAAAACCATCTCAAACAGAAGCTTGGTTCCCTAATTTATCACAAGATGAAACCGAGGAGGAAGAAGAATCTACAAACAATGCCACTGTCCTCCCCAAAACGACCACCAGACCTGCTGCCGGTGCGGAGCCTGGCGTGGCCAAAACGTCCAGAAAGGCAAAATGCAAAACACGTCGAGTTATTGCCAGTGATTCGGAGTCTGAAAACGATCAAGAAATAAGCAAGACCTTTAGGAGAAGTTTTTCGTCAGAGAATGAGGTTTCCACTCTGACCCTCAAGCCTGGTGTTCGACCAAGGTTGGAGCGTGAAAAATCAATCAAACCGGTACGGTCCAAATCACGTGCCGTTTCCATTGATTCAACGTTAAATCCAAATGGTAGCAAGACGTACAAGAGAACCTTATCAATAGACTCTGATGCTTTAACACAACCACCCAAGGCCCTAAAACCTAGGACCATTCCTCAAGCTGCAAGACCGGAAGCCCATGGCCCAGTGTTAAATGTGCCGCGCTCAGCAATCAAACGAAAGAGCCAAACCGACCACAAAAGGGACAAAAGAGTAAAAAGGAAAAGGCCTTCGGAAGTCAAAACACCGGGGATGGGGGTTATTGCTCTTCCTGGACGTGAAGTGACAGCCCAGCCCAGCCCCCGACGCAACCGGCCTCAAACACGGGTCGCAACCCGACTCAACCGGCTCAAACACGGGTCGCAACCCGACTCAACCGGCCTCAAACACGGGTCGCAACCCGACTCAACCGGCCTCAAAACGGTCGCACCCGACTCAACCGGCTCAAACACGGGTCGCAACCCACTCAACCGGCCTCAAACACGGGTCGCAAACCCGACCTCAACCGGCCTCAAACACGGGTCGCAACCCGACTCAACCGGCCTCAAACACGGGTCGCAACCAGTGTCAGCCAACAGCATGCACAATCCAAAGGCACAGCCAACCGGCCCCACACCTTGACCCATAGACACAGTTCACAACAGACTCACAACTACTCGTTTTTAAGTCAAGTTAAATCAACATCAGCCAAGGAAGTGCTTAACAAGAAATGGGCAAATGACCATGTCCCAATCCGGAAGGAGAGGAGAAGCAGCCACCGAAGCCGCTCGCACTGCTCTCTCCAAAACTGGTTCGAGAATAGATCAAGACGTAAGCAAACCTCCACCAAAGCCACGCTCGAGGAACAATTCCCAAGATCTGCAGACTCCGCTGATGAGGAAAACCAAGTTCGAAGCCCAGCAGCTGACCAAAGCCGTACACCGCACAAGAGTGCCGAGTGTGTGTTACGTTTTTGAATGTTTGAACATTTGCTAATCTCATGACTGTAGACTTGACTTGCATTGGACTTGAATGCATCTTCCTGATCCTTGTAATTCTAGATTGAGCAACCCATTCGTGAGGGGTACAAGTGGAGAGGCAGCTCACCAGGCGAAGACCACAGTGAAGGTATACACACTTTAGCTGTCCATGTTCCAGCCCGTCATGCGAAGTGTAGGCCTGTCCATGATCCAGCCCGTCATGCGAGTGTAGGCCTGTCCATGTTCCAGCCCGTCATGCGAGTGTAGGCCGTCATGATGCGTCATGCGGTGTAGGCCTGTCCATGATCCAGCCCGTCATGCGAGTGTAGGCCTGTCCATGATCCAGCCCGTCATGCGAGTGTAGGCCTGTCCATGTTCCAGCCCGTCATGCGATGTAGCCTGTCCATGTTCCAGCCCGTCATGCTAGTGTGGGCCTGTCCATGTTCCGGCCCGTCATGCTAGTGTGGGCCTGTCCATGTTCCGGCCCGTCATGCTAGTGTAGGCCTGTCCATGATCCAGCCCGTCATGCTAGTGTAGGCCTGTCCATGATCCAGCCCGTCATGCTAGTGTAGGCCTGTCCATGATCCAGCCCGTCATGCTAGTGTAGGCCTGTCATGATCCGGCCCGTCGTGCGAGTGTTAGGCCTGTCCATGATCCGGCCCGTCGTGCGAGTGTAGGCCTGTCCATGATCCGGCCCGTCGTGCGAGTGTAGGCCTGTCCATGTGATCCGCGCCCGTCGTGCGAGTGTAGGCCTGTCCATCGTTCCGGCCCGTCGTGCGAGTGTAGGCCTGTCCATGTTCCGGCCCGTCGTGCGAGTGTAGCGCCTCCATGTCGGCCCGTCGTGCCAGTGTAGGCCTGTCCATGTTCCGGCCCGTCGTGCGAGTGTAGGCCTGTCCATGTTCCGGCCCGTCGTGCGAGTGTAGGCCTGTCCATGTCCGGCCCGTCCGGTTCCCCGTCGTGCGAGTGTAGGCCTGTCCATGTTCCGGCCCGTCGTGCGAGTGTAGGCCTGTCCATGTTCCGGCCCGTCGTGCGAGTGTAGGCCTGTCCATGTTCCGGCCCGTCGTGCGAGTGTAGGCCTGTTTCATAGTGAAGAGGTGAGATTTGTTTGGATTCCGATGTAAAGTTCATGATTTAAACACGCGTAGGAGAATTGACAAAGCCTGAAATGGGTCTGAAGGAACTGTCAAATTAAAGAATATCATGGATTCCAGAACATGTTTCTACAAAGTTAAATTACTGTATGTTTAATGTAGAATAGAACAGGATGTTTTGTGGAGTATTTGGGATGGGATTTTCCACATTCTGTTACAGCTTTACAATACACCAGAACAACCTGATAGAAGGTACTTTTATTCAAAATAAAAAACAGAACGATCACTTGTACATCAGTATTCACAGCGTTTGTCATTCCACTCAAACCTGAGCTCAGGTTCATGTTTTTCCCTCTGATCGTCCTTGATGTTTCTACAACTTGAAGACCACCTGTGGTAGATTCCGTTTATTGGACATGATTTGGAAAAGCACAAACCTGTCAGGTGGTCTCGAAGGGCGACAGTGAAAACGGAATAAACCGTGTTCATAGGGACTTGGTAATGTCCCAAGCCCCCCTGTCCGTAGACCCTCCTTCTCTGCCAGGAAAAACTACCAAACCTCAAACCAACCAAAAAGTAGAAGCCTAGAGGAGTTCCGCAGTGAAGGAGAGATCTGACTTGATGTTTCTGATTTTGGCTTTATTACGCAGATGGAAATGGGTTGTTTTATGTGTGCTTTGAATGAGGGCTCTTGGGGGGCGTCTCTAGCGTCTCGTAGATGATTAGGGCCTAGTACGATGACCTGGGGTTTTTCAGGGTTAAGAAGCAGATGATGAAGTGTCATCCAAAAGGCACATGACGGCCCCCCTTAATGTCCAAAAGTGAAGATTGGACATTGACTGTATGAATACACATTTACAATTGAATTAATGACGTAAACAAACTTTATTTCTTTGGGTAATTGTGATACTGTGATAAAATACATTTGACATAAAATGTCATTTATCGCTTTATAAAATATAGACAAGGCGTGGCACTTCTGTAGAATGAGAAGCATCAGCCTTAGCCCCGCCCCGCGATGCAGATCGCCCATTTCAGACGGTTTTCTGTGGCTGTTCCCATAGTGACGTACTCATTTTTCTCAGAATTAGATTCCCATTGCTTTTCTCCCAGGCTCAGGGCGATTCTCAAACAGCCCGCAGCGTACGCTGAAAAGAGACGCAGAAGACAAAGTATCATATGTATTATTCTTTTACATATTTAAACTAATAATAATATATCAGAATTCTGAACACGTATTGTTTGTAGACAAAACAATTGTTGAATACCAATTGGCTGATTGCCAGGAGGGGCGTCGCCCATAATGTACCAGCCGCCACTGATAAACGGAACATCTTCGACACAAACATGCACATTCTTTATTGAATTTAGATAAATCTGCACGAAAGCGAGGTTTTAGAATAGACACATTTGAGACCACATTTATGTGGATTTAAGACTGAAGATTGAATACTTAAAGTCCTCATTTTGATATTGGTCATTTGTGTTATGTCTGGAGGAAACTAGACACTGCTCATCACCTGGACAGGACCATCATTCTGGGGAGATGTTCTTCAGCAGCAGGAAATGTGAGACTAGTCAGGATCAACAGGGACAGACCTGCTCCAGAGGCTCTGGACCTCAGACTGGAGCAAAGGTTCATCGTCAAGACAACGACCTTAAGCTCACAGCCAGGAGAACAAAAGAGTGGCTACAGGACAACTCTGAATGTCCTTGAGTGGCCCAGAGGCCACACTTGAACCCAATTGAACATCTCTGGAGAGATCTGAAAATGGCGGAACTAAAAAAAACTTGAGGCTGAAATTGTTGCTTCAACAAAGCATTGAGCAAAGGCTGTGAATACTTACGTACAGGGGCTTTATTATAGTGTTAAATGCATTTGTAATTAATTAAAACCACCTTTAAGATTGCGCTAACAGTACAAATTAGTAGTTGGCAGTAGCTCCTGGAACTTCAGAAGAGTTACGTGTGGTATGAGTGGATCCGTCGTATCGCCCAGGGCAACCCTGGACACAGCCGTCGAAAAATAATAGAACTAAAGTGCGATATTGGTAGGTCATTTTTCAGGTAATTTGTCTTAGTTGAATTCCTAAAAATGTATTGTTACGTTTATCCAAAATATACATTTGGACATTTTGGGGTAAATCGGGCCACGCCTACTTCCATGAGGAACAATGGTGAGAATTGGTACTTTACTAAGTTATATTATTCCCAAGGGAAAAGATGCTGGTACCAGATTAGATTTTAAAGCTGCATTCTAATCACGCTCATACGACACGGGATGAAAATGAAAATGGAGTAAACATTTGGCATGAAGTTTGACAAACAAGGACCGAAAAGCCCCCCAGTCTGAGAATTGTAAGGTTGAAAGGTTGCATATTCTTTCTTGATTGTTTGCAAGTCGGCCCCTCCTACTGTAAACGGACCATAAAAGGCATCACACGGTCCTGGGTAACGCCGTTTGGCTGAACACCTTGTCTGTTCTTGTTGCAGGTTGGCTGGACAGGATGTCCGGTGACACGTTCCAAAGACCCCATTACTGACCGGTCCTGATCACGCACCATTTTAACTGAGAATATGTCTGTAAATGTTGTACATAGATTTGCAACTGTTCTTTTTATACCTTGTGCCTTTGTTTCACATTTAGCCGTTAAGTGTTCTCAATATTTTTAAAAGATTTATTTTTTTATACCGTCCTTTGTCCTTTTATGTTGGAGGAAGGACATTTTGTACTGTTTTATATAAATGACTTAATCAACCCTTAAAGATTCTTTCATTGCTGTCGTCTTCGTGAACTATGCTTGAGAGCGGTCTAACCCTTTTTCCTCCAAGACAAACCTGAAAGACCGAAATGTATCATTTAAAACTAAACTGTTTTTCTTGTGTAACGATCCCAGGGCCGGGGGGCTCCTGGTGCAACACGGAGCCAAAGCCGCACAGCGGTGAAGATGTCCAGGCATGAGATTGGCGGTTTCTTGAATGTAGCCTTGCCGTGGTCTGATTTGGGCGTGGTTTGGCTCCTGGTCATCAGTCACTGCCTACGTTGTGTGGAATGCTCACGTCCTCCACTGACGTGTGCAGGGGTCGTACGGGTGTTGAAGCCTGTTCCCCCTCACCCTAACCCTCTTTTATGTTTAGGCCAAGGCAGGACGCTTAGATTGGAAGGAACTGACTTTGAGGCGAGGCACTATTGTTTGCGTTGGCGTTTTCCCGCTCTGCCGGATCTGGCTGGCAGCATACGCGAACCCTCTGATTGTCGTCGACCATATGCGTTTTCGGATCGTTGGGTTACAACATGGAGGTTTGGCGCTGGTCCTGTCCGGACAGGGTGGGCTACGAGTCATTACTGGCACCGCAGAAGGAGCTCGCAGGGATTGGGGTCAAGCATGCGTCATGCTCTTACCAAGCGTCAGCCAGACGTTTCTGTGTCCTTGAGTGGGCCGCATAAACCCCGACTAACCCCATATACAACTAAGACTGAAGCAGGAGGACCACCATGTGCCAGGGCGTGTGAGGCGCTTTGGGCCTAAAGGGTATGGGGCGCGTAACCTGTGGAAATGGTTCTGTGCTGACGCTTGACGTGAGGCGACGCGGCGGTTTGGACCCCAGTTAGAGACCTGCACGGCATTGGCTTTTCAATCGCCACTCGCACCACTCTGCGTCTGTCCGCGAAAGAGATCCCCGTGGGTCCCGCCTGAGACCACCTCGGTCTGCTGCATGTCTCTAACTCCAGTCCCTGTGAGCTCCTCCCTAATGGTGCTTCCAATGGCGTCTCGTCCAACAAATGAATGGCGAGGCCGCTTGTCGGGTCAGGCTGTGTGGGGAACCACCGTGAGGGAGCCACGCTGTCAGGAGACATTAGAGTTACACAAACGATCTCATATCCAGACGCTTCACCATTGGCTTTGGCTCAGGAAAGTGGAGCTACTTTGCACGCTCCGTAAAGGCTTTCAGGGCGTGTTTCCATTTTGGAATTCCTCTTTGAAAATACATACCCCCCTTTAATGCGTGGGACCTGATGCACCCCTTTGAAACTCAAATCATCTGTGAGACACTTCCTCCAGTTCCTCTGGGGGGGATCCTGAGGCGGTCCTAGGTCACCCAAGAGACACAGTCCCTATGGGCCTCTTCCCATTGGGACATGCCCAGAACATCCCCAGAACATCCCCAGGGAGGCGCCCAGGAGCCATATAGAACGGATTTACGAGCCAGCTCCTCTATATGTGGAGCAGTGGCTCTACTCTGAGCTCCTCAAATGAGCAGGTTGCAAATTATACTGATATTAGAGAAAGGAGATGAGTGCGAAAGGAGGATGAATTAAAATGGCATGAACTGGGTATGAAGTTTACAATTTCATTTGAACTTGAGCCGTTTGAAATGATGGCGCTCATGTGTTTTATGTTTTGTTACAATTACGTTTTATTTTTTTAACCGTCACCAAGCACTGCACTCACTCACTCACGTGTTTTCACAAGTTAAATTCATTCATTTTCTGTCTCGTGTTCCCGTTTGGGGTCGCGGGTGACTGGAGCCTATCCCAGTAACTTTGGGTCTTAGGCGGATTCACCTTGGACAGGGGCAAGTCTTAGGGTTACCAAAGAGACACACAAACCACACACAAACCACACACCTGCATGTGACTCAAACCTATGAGCTCCTTATTGTGAGTCTGGAGCTCTAACCCCTCTGCCACCATGCACTTGACAAATGAAAAATACCAAGAAAAACATTATCTACCCCCGGTATGAGGAACCAACAGCGCCCCCAAGGGAACATAGTGGGATTTTTTGTTTAAAAATACATTTGCGAGGGAACCCAAACTATAAGGCGTGCTCGTCTTCTGATCCGAAGGTCGGCGGTTCAGATCCCGCCCACGACATAACATCCTGGTTCAGCGGTCAGATCCACTGACACAGGTGCGATCGCCGCTGCCTCAGGTGAACACGGCGTGTCTTGACGGTAGAAAAGCGCTATATAAATTTGACCATTTATTTATCATGTTATTGATTATTATACATGTTTTCATTGGCCTTTATACAACCAGGAATGTCCCCCACTGAGCTTTAGAATACCAGAAGTAAGGAGCAGTATTCTAATTATTATTCAATTCAATTTATTTTTGTAAAGCCCAAAATCACAACAGTAGTTGCCTCGAGTGGCGACAGTGGAAAACAAGCCTATTCATCTGTCATTATTTATGACACATGTTATTGGTTATTATAGCCGCAAGCGGCAATGATCGTCCCACGCTGCCGCCCACAACGCCAGAGGAGGAGCGCCCCAATTTTCCTCCTTTTATTACACCTACTGCCGAATCCATGGCGCTATCGCGCCATCTTTATATCTTTTTTGATCGGGACGCCAAAATGAAAAAAAAATAAATTTTACTCCCCATATGAAATTTGATTTCACTTCATAGGGGGTGCTATCACACCAAATGAATTTGTTTTACGCGAAGCAAGTTTAGGGCAAAGGGTTTCACCCCGGATTCAAACTTGACACAATTCGGACTTTGAACGACAGCAAATGAAAAAATTGGGAAATTTCTGAAATTCTGGCTAGTTTGCAGCTTCGCCGCACAGACACCGTGAAAGATTTAAAAATAATTTGGATAACTTTTTATTATCATCAGCACCATTTTCTCCAAATTTCAGCTTTTTCGATTTGGTAAAAGTACGACATTTGGAAAAACTCCCGAGTCATGCTTAGCTTTGATCCAATATGGCTGACATTTGGTTGGGCGGACGGCGTTGCTGTAATATGTTTACTTCTACTTGTCACCATCTACCTCTGCGCCAAATTTCATCATTCTACGGTCAGATGTTATTTGGGCCATTTGTTATCTGTCAATGCATTTTTTGTACATTGGGGGGCGCTAATGCACCAAATGTTTTGACATTTAGAAAAGGAGATAGCCAGAATGTAGAGAGGCACGATTATTAGAGGTGTGCAAATTTTCTTGACTTTTTGTCAATGTTCACTGGGTGAAAAATAGGGGCGTGGTCCAGAGAAGAATATCAATCAAATATCTTAAACTATACACTTTCGGAAAGCGCGCTTGCCTTCCTATGTCATGGTGTTCGGTAATTTTGAGTGGGCTCCGCCCACTTTGTTTTATTGGCCCTTTATGTAATTATAACGTTAGATGTTTGCATGACATGTTAATTTGCACGCGCATGAGTTGGGAACGCATTCGCGGTCGATTTCAGCGTTCAGCTCGCGTTCATACAGAAACATGGGCATTGGTCGTGACTTGTCCCGTCGCCACAGAAACCACATGTTTACGTCAGAAATGAGGGCCTTTCCACCTGCGCCGCATGTCAGCAGCTGCATCCTGTTATTTACAATGAACGGCTGTGGCTTCACCCGTGTACACGCCCCCTGTACACGCCCCCTGTACACTTCCCCTTTTTTAGCAGTTATATGTGTAAAAGCATAATAATACAGACTAGAATATAAAAGTAAATAGGGTTTTTCATTAAAATATTTTCCTTCTTTTAATCATTTTTATAGCACCATAAAGGACTACGAGATGGCAGTTCAGACATAATCCCTCACACATCAGATGTTTAGTGACATCTTAAAAACTCCTCAGAACATTAAAAC
>BJKM01000997.1:77838-91398 GCA_015082035.1 Chaenogobius annularis | reverse complement strand
AGAAACATGGGCATTGGTCGTGACTTGTCCCGTCGCCACAGAAACCACATGTTTACGTCAGAAATGAGGGCCTTTCCACCTGCGCCGCATGTCAGCAGCTGCATCCTGTTATTTACAATGAACGGCTGTGGCTTCACCCGTGTACACGCCCCCTGTACACGCCCCCTGTACACTTCCCCTTTTTTAGCAGTTATATGTGTAAAAGCATAATAATACAGACTAGAATATAAAAGTAAATAGGGTTTTTCATTAAAATATTTTCCTTCTTTTAATCATTTTTATAGCACCATAAAGGACTACGAGATGGCAGTTCAGACATAATCCCTCACACATCAGATGTTTAGTGACATCTTAAAAACTCCTCAGAACATTAAAACGATGACATTCCTCTCCACACACGGAACCGACTCCAGTCGAGCCCTAACAACTCCTTAGAACACATTTAGGGAAGTGTACGACTTCCCTTTACGACCCAAACACACAGAATATATTATTATTATTATTATGATTATGATTATTATTATTATTATTATTGTTATTGTTATTGTGGTTTCCTGCGTCGGGTCAAATGCATCTGTCACATGTCCGTGGAGATGTGACCCCTTTTAATGTACTAATTTTATTTTGAAAAACGTTTATTTTGGTAAGAGGAAGTAGGTGTCCTGTCTCTTTAAGATGACTTCCTGAATTTTTAAACGATGTTTTGAGTGTAAAACATGAATGTATTTGACTGATATCGAACAATGAGATACAAACTAAAGCTAGTACTACTAGAGCTGCAACGAGCACTCGAGTAAATCGAATAATTCGATTACAAGAAAGCTTCGATTATTATTTTATTGCTTCGATGATTCGTTTAATTTACTTATTTAATCAAAAACAGGTGACTCTGTGGCGCGCGGAGCGCACGGAACGTCTTGTGGCGCTTTAGTTCGATCCCAGGACCTTGCTGCGCTACTGTGTCGCTCTTATGTGCCCTTATGTGCCTTTTGTGCCCTTTTGTGCCCTTTGTTGCCCTTTGTTGCCCTTTTGTGCCCTTTTGTGATTGTCTTGTGATTTAGTTTTAGAGGGCAGCGGAGGGCAGCAGAGGGCAGCAGAAGCTAGCGGAGGCCAGCGGAGGGCAGCAGAGGGCAGCCAAAGCTAGCGGAGGCCAGCGGAGGGCAGCAGAGGGCAGCACGCGGGTTTCATGCGGTGTCGACAGTAGAAACTCGGAGCTAGCTGCTATGAAATCGCATTCATCTCCACGCGGAACCGTTAAAGAATGTTCCCTGACGCCGATGCAGAAAATCAGGTCCGCGCGGACGGCATCCGAGGGGGCGTGTCGGCAAAATATGATATGAATCATGCATAAACCTGCCTTAAACCACAGTGAGCTCAATGGGACTTGGGTTTTCTTTTTGATTTATTGTAAACAACATGAATGTAAAGTTGTTTAAGTTTTTTTAATTCATTCATTCTATTGAATACAGCCGTGTTTTTTGAATATAGTCGCCTTTGAGAGCCGAGCATCCAGCAAAGAGCTCAAGATTCACTCTTGAATCAAGCGTTACAAAGAGCAAGAGCAGAACGCTTCAGATAAAGAGGCGACACAAGCTTTAGAAGCACAAAACTAAAGGGAAAACGTAGTGACTCGAACTATATCGTAATTCAAAATCCGATTGACAGTTTAAACTCTATGTGCCATAAAGTCGTCTTAAATGTGCCAAACGCCGAGCCAAGCGAGAGTTACGGAGAAGTGTCCATACAGTTGTCCAGGGGGGGTCCAGGGGGTCATGGGCGTTCAGGGGGGCTCGAGGGGGCAGTGGTTAAGCTGGCAGCGCATAGAGCAGGTGTTTGTTTTGTGGATGCCAATTTTTCACTCGAGTCCATCAAGTTTACTCAAAAAGAAAAGATGTTCAAAATCTCCTCTGCAAGTATTTTTGGATCTAATATTTCAGAAGAAGAATTATTCACCTGATACGTATCAGAACGTATCAGGTGAATAAGGTCATCTCTTCCCTGCGTCTGGGGCCAACCTGACCGGGTCTGATCCGGGCCTGAGGTCTCATATTTCTACACTAGCTCCTCCTCCTTCTCCATGACGTCCGTTCACCACATCCTGCTTCATCGCCTGGAGCTCTGGTCTCAGGTCTCTCAGTCTCAGGTGCAGCCTTTCTTCATCTTCAGCCTCTCATGCGGTGCCGTGGTTACCACATCCTCTCTTCATCTCGTCACACCACTTCCTAGAAGAAGCACTCTTGTACTTTGCAGTATTAAGTATTTTATTCAGTTTTTCAGTCACTGTTTATATTTTTTATGGTTGGACTCTTTGGTCTTGAAATGTAAAGAAGATAGACTGAGGAGAACAGAGAGCAGAGACACGTATTCAGAGGAACTGTCTGCTTGTGAGAACATCCGGTCATAGACACATGTCTAACGTGTCAAACATCCTGCAGTGAAGGTCCAAACGACCCCTCTGAACTGCAGACAGACGTTTACCCATTTCCTTTTTTACCTTTTTCGTATCATTTCCAGTCACTCTCAGTTGTTCGCTTCAGTCTCGTAATGTGGACCAGGAAAAGACTCGACAGACTCCAGTCGCAGTCATTCAGACGCGTTTCAATTATTAGCACGATTTTTGCCGTGCGCCGGTACAAAAGACTTCGGCAGGACACTTGACATGTTCCTTAGTCTTTTCTTAACTTCTCCAGCATTTCTATCCTATTAAGCAGCCTTTCTTCTACACTACCTGGACTCTCTTTCTCCTGCCTGAGCTACCAACTTATCTACATGCACTTGTTTCTCCATTGTCTTTCCTTTATCTTCTGCTGTGGACGTCTGAAAAATAATGTGTCCATTTCCATTCACAGATCCCATCAAAACCTCCCTCCCGCTTTAGGATGAGCAATCCTTCTTGAGTTTCTTGAACACTTCACCACCATTAGGATCCCAGCATCTCTCTTTTAAGTAGTTCTGTATAAACGTGTTCCTATTCAAATCCCCCTTTACTAATACCCTCTAATACCCTCTAATACCCTCTAATACCCTCTCTGGGTCCTGGGCTTTTGTCAACCTAAACGGGTTTAACATTCTTCTTTTTTTTTCTATTTATTCTTTTTAAACATACAGCAACTAAAACTTGTATATAAAAAAATAACCTATGTAAAGAGAAAAAATAAAATTATATATATATATATATATATATATATATATATATATATATATATATATATACACATATATACATTTATATCTTATGGCAGGAAGTATGAGTCCCATTTTGTCCATTGTTTGTTGAATTTGTCCATTTTCAAGCTGGTTATTCTTTCCAGTTCTGAAGTCCGGCGGAGCAGTCTCTGTTTTACATTCACTCTCACAACACGTGTTTTTAGTGGTGGGAGAAATTGGAGTACTCGGAGGAAACCTACACAGACACGGGGAGAACATGCAAACTCCACACAGAAAGGCCCTGGACCAGCTGGGGATCGATCCCAGGACCTTGCTGCGCTACTGTGTCGCCCTTATGTGCCCTTATGTGCCCTTTGTTGCCCTTTTGTGCCCTTTTGTGCCCTTTGTTGCCCTTTTGTGCCTTTGTTGCCCTTTGTTTGCCCTTTTGTGCCTTTGTTGCCCTTATGTGCCCTTATGTGCCCTTTGTTGCCCTTATGTGCCCTTATGTGCCTTATGTGCCCTTATGTTGCCCTTTTGTGCCCTTTGTTGCCCTTTGTGCTTTGTTGCCCTTATGTGCCCTTTTATGCCCTTTGTTGCCTTTTGTGCCCTTTGTTGCCCTTTTTGTGCCCTTTGTTGCCCTTTGTTGCCCTTTTGTGCCCTTTGTTGCCCTTATGTGCCCTTATGTGCCCTTTGTTGCCCTTTGTGCCCTTATGTGCCTTTGTTGCCCTTTGTGCCCTTTGTTGCCCTTATGTGCCCTTTGTTGCCTTTATGTGCCCTTATTTGCCCTTTGTTGCCCTTATGTGCCCTTTTGTGATTGTCTTCTTCCCAGCGGCCAAAAGTATGCTCCAGAGGTATCCATCCATTATGTCTATGGCAGGAGTTTATGGCTCCAAAATGGAGCGGTTTAGCGGTGTCAAAAACTGTCTGCGTTGCCTTGTTAATTTGTGCCCAATGTTTCTGCGCGACAGGACAGTCCCATAACACATGGTAGTGATCTGCCTCCCGGCAACCACAACCACACTCCCACTCCTCATCCGTCAGAACAAAATCACTATCCTTTTTCCATTTAATTTCAATGTATTTAGTAGATTGGATGTCCATGTCATTGATGCATCCATTACCTTTAGATATTATTCCCCTTGAAAGTTCCGACTTATATGCTTTGATAGAGATTTCAGTCTGAGGGTTCTAATTGTTGGTGCTTTGTTTCTTGGTGAAATCACTCCTTAACTATCGAAGTCCTGTTTCTTCAAGTCAGAGGATTCTTTCAACCTATCGAAGCTTTACATTAGATTTTCTGTTACGATCTGGTGAAAAACTCTTAAGCCTTTTGTCATCCAGACCTTTGCGGTTTGGCTTAAAGCTTTGGTCATGAAACAACCAGTTTAAGATTTGAACCTCTTTGTTTAGTTTGTATGTTTTGATCAGCTCCTTCCATGTCGTAAGCGCAGATTTCACCCATGGGTTCTCAACGACCTCCAAGTTTGTCCGTTTGTCATCTTCCAGTGAAGCCTGGGGTTTAACCTTCTTGGATTAATAAAGGTTCTTCTTTGGTTCCTGATCTCCGCCAGCCCATATTACAATCCTGTTACCGTTAAAGTTTTTTCATAAGTAAAGAATTCTGAACCAATTCTTCCAGAATGTACTGTTTCTGGACCTGTGTCTTCACTTTATGCCGTAACAGGTTCATTTGTGCTGCTTTGATCACTTGATATGCCTGGTTCTTTTTCATGTTTGTTCTTCTCAATATGGTTCCGCGGGGATAGACTTGATGCATAATAGTTTTGTCCTGCCAAAGACAAAATATGTCTCTGGGCTGTCACTTCACGTCCAGGAAGAGCAATAACCCCCATCCCCGGTGTTTTGACTTCCGAAGGCCTTTTCCTTTTTACTCTTTTGTCCCTTTTGTGGTCGGTTTGGCTCTTTCGTTTGATTGCTGAGCGCGGCACATTTAACACTGGGCCATGGGCTTCCGGTCTTGCAGCTTGAGGAATGGTCCTAGGTTTTAGGGCCTTGGGTGGTTGTGTTAAAGCATCAGAGTCTATTGATAAGGTTCTCTTGTACGTCTTGCTACCATTTGGATTTAACGTTGAATCAATGGAAACGGCACGTGATTTGGACCGTACCGGTTTGATTGATTTTTCACGCTCCAACCTTGGTCGAACACCAGGCTTGAGGGTCAGAGTGGAAACCTCATTCTCTGACGAAAAACTTCTCCTAAAGGTCTTGCTTATTTCTTGATCGTTTTCAGACTCCGAATCACTGGCAATAACTCGACGTGTTTTGCATTTTGCCTTTCTGGACGTTTTGGCCACGCCAGGCTCCGCACCGGCAGCAGGTCTGGTGGTCGTTTTGGGGAGGACAGTGGCATTGTTTGTAGATTCTTCTTCCTCCTCGGTTTCATCTTGTGATAAATTAGGGAACCAAGCTTCTGTTTGAGATGGTTTTTTCAGGAGATCTGTGCACCTCACCCTCCTCTGCAATGTCTGGGTCACAGGACTGTGGAGACAGGGCTTGTGCTCCACTAGATGCCGTCAGATAGTTGCCTGTTGTGTGAGAGGGGTAATCTAAACTATCTTCTGTGTCACAGCTGTCTTCATCAGGAAGAGCGCTCGGCCCAGGATCACAGGGAAACCTTTCAAAAATCCCCCAAAGTCTAGGGGCGGGTGCAAGTTCAGGAGCTTTTTCAACTGTGTCCAAATGTTTCTGCAAAGTAGGCTGAGACAAACCCTGTTCAGAAGCAACGTCTTCAACAGCTGAAGGTTTGAGTAAACTGCGAGGGGACGGCCCAGGCTCAGCGGGAGCCGGTTCAAGGGGGAGCAAGGGATTGGGAAAGTTCTTATTGTGTTGTTTATATGAGTGATAAAAGCTGTCAAATGTATCATACACTTTGATTTTCTGAAAGCGAGTGTGTTGATCGTGTTGCTCTGGACTGGAAACGGTCTGCTCTTCTTCCTCATCTTCAGAGTCCACGACAATGGCCTCCTCCTTGAGTACCAGCTCAGTTACAAACAGAATCACCTCCGACTCGTCCTCAGAGTCATCTTCCTGTATTATCGGAAGTGTATCTTTGGCACATTTTGGACAAGGCATTTTTTCAAAACCATCATCAGTTTCAACAAAGTAAGGACAAGTACACGAGAGGGGCCTTTCTGCTCCTTCCTGCTTGTGGGTAGGGTTATGGCTGGTTGGAGAAATGGAGCATTTGCATAAATATTGACATCAGTACTCTGCTCGGACCCACCCAGTCGCCCATCATTGTCATCAAATGTGACCAGCTGCGGCATTACATCGAAGTCTTCATCGTCCGTTACATCGTCATACTTCGGATCCTTCAGGATGCTTGATGCTTCACTAACGCTAGGAGACAATTCCATGCCAACTGCGCCCGCACCAGTTTGAACGGCTCTTTCCTGCATTATTTCTTTTCTGTTCTGGTTCAGGCTTCATGACCTGATGGTAGTTTGGGACAGACGATTCAACAAGGGCAACATTCGGACTCAAGTGCAACGTTAAATGGTCTCGTCCAGCAGAAGAGACCGGTCTATTTTCCTCAGACACTTCCATTGTGTGTGGAGTTTGGTCTTCTGTAACGTGGCGTTTGCTTAACCTGAATGTGCCGACAACATTGGGCACAATGCCCGCCTCCTTCACATTCTTTTGAGTGATATGCACTTCTTTGCTGACGTCCAGAGCAGGGTTTCCATTTCTCCTCATTGACTCGTCTTCTTGATATGATGGTTTGTGGTGCACGATGTGGCTTGGGTTCCGCTTGAAGAGATCTTCCGGCGCTGAACCAGACTGGGCCCTGAGAACCACGGGACTGTCCGCTTCTTTTGGTTCTTGCCTGAAGCCATTTGAACGTCCTTTTCCCCTGATGGTCCAGACCGTGTCGTTCTCTGGAGCCTTGCCAGGTCCAGTAGAGGCAGGCGAGGCGTGTTGCATGAGGGGCCTTGATGAGCATAAACAGACTTGCTGTTCGAGGGGTCTACATCAGTGGAAGCCCGCTCTTTCAACAGCTTCATTTGAGCTCTAAACGTTCGAAGCTTGTTTTGGATCAGCATTAGGATTTGGTCATCACTCGGGTATTGTCTACTACCAGAGGGCTGCGCGCCGGTACTGGAAGAGGCAACTGAGGTGAGCGCTGATGGCTGAAGAGGTCCCATTGGTAGATTATAAAGTGATTCATGCGAGTCATTACTGCAGGTTAATAACTCTACCAACCTCGGATGACTTTTATGCACGTCATCGCTCGTACAAGTACCGACAGCATCACCTGGGCTTTTTGACAATCGTCCCTGAGGCAATAGTCTCTGCTGTTCCTGAGATTTGTTTATCGGAGGAGTCGACAGCTGCGTCCGTGCAAAGCCTTGAGCGTTAGGGGGCGGGACACATAATGACCCCATGATGGTCTGGAGAGCTCCCAAAGCGGTAGGAGCAGGGCAGGGCCCGGCTGCGTCCTCGACTGTGCTGAACGGCTCCACGTTGGTCTGACGTGGACTAAATGCAGGTGAGGCCAGTTCTTCCCTCCGACGAAACCCAGAGAGCATTGCCCGAGATGTCCTTAAACGTCCCAGTTACATCCTTACAGGGCTAGAGGGAAAGCACACACACAAAACAGAAGATGGCATTAGTTTTGACAAGCTTTTAAAACATCAACAAAAGTATAAAAGGACAGTTATTAAAGAAAGGGCCTCAGGGGGCCTGGCCATACCCCCCGGCCACGCCTGCACATGGGACACACTTCAACAACAAGAGTGACAAGTAACGTACCGTGTTAGTTTTGTGTCATGTAATCTTGTACTAGTTACTTTTTCAAATCAGTATCGCGTTAGGTTTTGGTACGGTCTCATCTCCTCGCCACAATCCGGTTTGTTTCACGGGGTTTGTTTCACGGGGTTTGTTTCACGGGGTTTGTTTCGGGGTTTGTTTCACGGGGTTTGTTTCACGGGGTTTGTTTCACGAGGTTTGTTTCACGGGGTTTGTTTCACGGGGTTTGTTTCACGGGGTTTGATTCACGGCCGCAGAGAGAGACCCTCGGCGTGTTGTGACTCTTGTGATGCCAAAGAGAAATAGACTTTCAGTAAAAAACTCCCTCTCCTTCGTTGTAACCACTATTTTGTATCTGAGTAAATGTTGGTAACAGGATGTGGTGAGTTGGGTTATGATAAACGACAGGCCTAAACAAGTGCGTTCTGTTGTTGTGCGCCGCTCATGTTTGAGGCCCACACGTGCTTATTGTACGGCAGTGTGTTGTGGTCATCTGTCAACAGAAGGGAAACGATATGGATTACACAATAATGTTAATTATTGGTGTACAAAAGGCCTGTAATTTCTGTTCCCATGAGTTAGTAGTTAACGGGAGAATCCAGTAGGGGGCGCTCCCGTGCTTTACGATGTCACCTGCATTCCTGTCCTTTATGTTTTGCATGACGTTCCTTGTGACATCACTTTGCTTTATGACGTCATGTGCTTCAAAGAGCGAGCCCCCTCTTCTTAACGTTTGAGTATTGCTGTTGTCGGGGTTCAGTGAACGTGTTAATAACCTGTGTTCACCATCGGTTCAAGAAAGCTCCTGAACCCTTCTTTGCGTCTCCTCGTGGTTTCCATCGGGCTCTGGCCGGCCCTCCAGAGCAGTGACAGCTATGAACCTGAACCAGCGCCTCACAGTCCAGAGGGTCCGGGGACGTCCCCCCAACAGTTGGTAACGCAAGAGTACTCTATAGCACAGTAGTGTAGTAACATAATGCGTTATTTTTCAAGGGCAGTAACGATGTAACATAACGAGTTACTTTTAAAAGTAATGCTACGCAACACTATTCAACAACCACCAGTGGCCAGAGGGGCGTGGTCAGGGGGTGGTGGTCAGGGGGTGGTGGTCAGGGGTGGTGGTCAGGGGTGGTGGTCAGGGGGTGGTGGTCAGGGGTGGTGGTCAGGGGGTGGTGGTGGTCAGGGGGTGGTGGTCAGGGGGTGGTGGTCAGGGGGCATCAGGTTGACCAGACACATCCCACACCCCGACGTTTCCGCTTTACATCTTCTCTTACCGTTTGTCTTGTATAATAGGAACAGCCGAACTATTTGAATTCAGAAGACAAGATGAATATTCTTAATCTGACAAATACTAATAAGTGGCAACATTTGAGGATCATACATTTTGATATTTCTTTCAAAAACAGTGTATTAGAACGAATCACATTTCTGAACATAAACAACCAATGAGACCTTAGAGGATGGAGTAAGTTCTATGACTCATTCTAATAGATGCAAACTAAATACTTCAGTGCTTCTTCTGCCACTCATTTATTCCAACTCGTGTTTTAGGAACGTTTTGAAGAGTTCACGGGGAAGATCCAAGTTTCACAATTCCATTTCTGTCCAAACAGTTCCCTTTGTTTTCTATTCTTCTAGTTTTGTACTTCCCTTTTCCCTTAACTCTTGGTTTGAAACTGTAAACGCTTTTCTGTCACGATGGTCATGGCAGAATTTGTCTACGATCCGTGGTGGAAACGGTTTTACAATACGATATTTATTTCATGAACAAAAACGAGATCAAGTTTAACACAAAATCGCCCAAGTTCTTCCTTCCGGGATGGTGGCCGCTGGTTTGGGAACGTGTCTGTCTGGCTGCGGTCGTACCCATGGAAGAGCCTGGACGTATGAAGAGCCTGGACGTATGAAGAGCCTGGTCGTATGAAGAGCCTGGACGTATGAAGAGCCTGGTCGTATGAAGAGCCTGGACGTATGAAGAGCCTGGTCGTATGAAGAGCCTGGACCTGGACGTATGAAGAGCCTGGACGTATGAAGAGCCTGGTCGTATGAAGAGCCTGGACGTATGAAGAGCCTGGACGTATGAAGAGCCTGGACGTATGAAGAGCCTGGACGTATGAAGAGCCTGGACACTTATTTCGTGAACCCTTCAAGACTGCTCAATGACCCATAATTTGTACGAATGATGACAAAAGGACATTGAGACGCATGTAGAGGAGAACGACAATGGTGAAGTTTCTCCACCCGTTCTCTGGGATGCAGCTAAGGCAGTTTTGAGGGGCAGGGTCATTGCTGTTGCCGTGAGCCAAAAAAAATGTAATGATTTGCAGAACAAACTGTTGGAAGCTAAACATGTCGAAAACAAGGCTCTACAGGAAATTAAAAGACAAGGGTGAGATTAATGACCTGAACTCACAGGAAATAATTTTAAAAATGCTCTTCACCAAACAAATGTATTATGAAAGCGGATTCACAGACTTATTAGCTTGGGAACTTAATTTTAAGACCAAAAACAGTCATCGTTTGAATCCTTCTACAAAAAATAACAGGAAACACTCTTACTTTACCCTCCAGGACCGAAGAGCTCTTTACGATGGCCCAACATCAAGAATCAAAATTCGGTCACTTGACAGATTGACTGAATTTGGAGAGGGTTGAGTCAGGGTTGTGCTTGGGCCCCCTTTTTTCCACTGTGAACCATTGGTCCAATATATTAGACAATTGCATACAATTTATGGCGTCTCAATTGATTGGACTAGACAGATGATGTCCTACTATATCTGACCAAAGCAGAAATGTCCATGTGACACATTTCCTCCATGGTGTTGGTCCAATGCCTGGATACAAAGTGAATGTGCAAAAAACTCATTCTCTCTCACTGGCGCCCCCCCTCTGCCACTCTCGGTTCTCTCGAATAGCCTGAGTTCATGTCCTCTATTGCCAGATTGACCGAGGGGACGCGCTGACCGAGGGGACGCGGCGCGACATCCTCCAGTCTGACCAACTCAACCGTAAGCCGCCAGTAACGTTGGGTAACGTGGTCTCACCTGAACGCCCTGAGAAATGCCCAATCCCCCCTCGTGAGCGTATTCAAACATGAGTGTGGCTTACCGAGTAGATGTCTTTCAAAGGATCAGTGCCCAGTTTATTGCTCAAGCTGGACCAGCCGCTCCAGGGGTCCCCCTTCGCTCAGGGCCAACTAGTGGCGGCGATAGGAAAACAGGTCTTGCGACACTGTGAGACCGGAGAGTTTGGGCTTTTGGGACGTGACCGAAAGTCTCGGGTCCAAGGCGGCAGACAGAGCCTCTAGATTGAAAGGAGCTGTGCACAGAAGCAGCTCCGACAGAAAAGAGTTAAAGGATGTGTCTCTCCAGCAGAAGCTGATATATATTATACGCTTCTCTCCGCCCTCATGTCTATCTCCGCCTCCTCTCCTCGTCCAATGAGGCCTCTTGGTCACACATCTCCTTGTAAGGGCATAAGTGTTGCTGCTTGTCTCCTGTTGTTCACTCTCTCTCTTTACTCCTTTGGTCACATGAGCGCTGTTTCCGCCCACTTCCTGTGACTCTCTCTTTATCATAATGCACAGTTCAACATACATTTAAATAAACTCTAATTTCTTCCATACAATCTCTTTGGGACGGCGTCACATGACCTGTTTCCTCACGCCTCACAGATTATTAAATCATCTCTCCTCAGGCGACGCCCAAGAGTTACATAAACATCTTCCAAGCCAATCTCCATGAAGCTTCTCCGGCCCCTTAATCTTATTACTGATCTGATTTAGGTATGAGCTCATGTTTGATATCTGGAGCAGCAACATAGAGAGTTTTGGCTCCATTTACTCATAAAATAGGAGATGTATGTACAAAAGTCTTAATTTTACTGCCTTTTTCCACAACAGTGACCCCTCGTTTATCGCGGGAGTTCCAAAAATGACACGCAAAAAGTGAAATCCGTGAAGTCGTTTCAGTTTTTTTTTTTTTTATTATTTTACAATGTAAAACTGAACTATCGAATGAAACCAAAAATCAAAACCTGTTTTAAAGTCCTAAATGTATTTGAATATAGTAATACAAGGTTGGAAACTTAGTCCCAGCTGTTCCTCTTCATCCTGACTCCGCCTCTTCGTCCTGACTCCGCCTCTTCATCCTGACTCCGCCCCGCTGTAGCGTCTGTTTCTACTGAAGGCGCAGGGGTCTTTCTCCGAGAGAAGAACATTGTTATGGGTCGTTGTTGGCGCTCTTTCTTTTTCTGAGCAAGAAGATTTTTATAAACGGATATGCCACCTTCGATTATATTTGAGAACTGCAATGAACGACTCAAAGGGTCCCAAAGGGTCCCATTCTTGTGCCGTGCGCTGACATTGTGGGTTTTGTCACAGAGAGAAAATGCAAACGTAAAGTTGGCAGAATGAACAGAAACGAAAACTGTTGACAAATGAAAAACCAATACAGTAAAGCCCCTGAGCCAATCAGGATTCAGAACACAAAGCACTGTAAAAATATCCGTGAAAGCAGCGACGCCGTGAAAGATGAAAGGGATCACGGTACTGTTACTTGAATATATTGTAATTACGTGGTTACTCTAATGTACTTATGGGCCCAAGCTAAAAGGGCCAAAGGTGACAATGCACCTGACCCGGCCCACAATGCACCTGACCCGGCCCACAATGCACCTGACCCGGCCCACAATGCACTTGACCCGGCCCACAATGCACCTGACCCGGCCCACAATGCACCTGACCCGGCCCACAATGCACCTGACCCGGCCCACAATGCACCTGACCCGGCCCTCATTCAACAGGTTCGATTGAGGACCAAAGTTACAACATGGTCCTTTTCTCTGAGCTGGTCCTGTTCGAGTTCACAACACACGATGATGGTTCACCCCTTCGCCTGTAGAGGCACTGTGGATCAGGCAAAATAATGACACGAGGGCGAGCGACGGGCGAGCGACGGGCAGGCGACATGGGAGCGACGGGCGAGCGACGGGGAGAGACGGGCGAGCGACGGGCGAGCGGCAGGCTAGCGACGGGGAGAGACGGCGAGCGACGGGCAGCGGCACGGGCGAGCGACGGGGCAAGCGACGGGACGATGGGAGCGACATGGAGCGACGGGCAGGCGACGGGCGAGCAACGGGGCGAGCGACGGGCGAGCGACATGGGAGCGACATGGGAGCGACGGGCAGGCGACGGGCGCGAGCGACGGGCGGCGAGCGACGGGCGAGCAATGGGCGAGCGACATGGGGAGCGACGGGCGAGCGACGGGGCAAGCGACGGGCAAACGACATGGGAGCGACGGGCGAGCGACATGGGAGCGACGGGCGAGCGACATGGGAGCGACGGGCGAGCAACGGGGCGAGCGACGGGCGAGCGACATGCGAGCGACATGGAGCGACGGGCAGGCGACGGGGGAGCGACGGGCGAGCGACGGGGCGAGCAACGGGCGAGCGACATGGGAGCGACATGGAGCGACGGGCAGGCGACGGGCGAGCGACGGCGAGCGACGGGCGAGCGAGAGCGAACATGGAGCGACGGGCAGGCGACGGGGGAGCGACGGGCGAGCAAACGGGCGAGCGACATGGGAGCGACGGGCAGGCGACGGGCGAGCGACATGCGAGCGACATGGGAGCGACGGGCAGGCG
>BJKM01000997.1:0-74338 GCA_015082035.1 Chaenogobius annularis | reverse complement strand
ATTATTATTATTATTATTATTATTATTATTATTATTATTATTATTATTATTATTATTATTATTATGAATGAATGAAAACATTTTTGGCATTTTCATTTAATAATATAAAATGTTATATAATGTTAATAATGTTATAAAATGACATTTCCGTTGAAATCCACACAAACTCATCCAAATGAATTCTTTTGATCATTGCGGCTCTGCTGGCACATGTACATTCATGTTTACAGTTTCAGGAGTATCGGCCAATCACCGATCACACTGTGTCAAAGACTATTTTCTAACAATGATGAATATATTTGAATATTAAATATACATACTTTATATAAAAAGACTTAATAATATGAAGTTTATGTAGTTTAAAGGATCTACAGCTCAATGACACATTCATCTGACCGGCAGTGAGACCCTCCAGCAAAGGTTACGTAGTGCACCTTTAAAGTGCGTCACAAAGTAAAGGAACTAATACATCAAAAATGACAGGAATGAATGAATGAATTGACCTTTCCACTTGAACATCACTTTCACTCAGGACTTGATGCAAACTGAAGTAGTCCTAACTGAACAAAGTCTGAGCGATGGAGATGTTCCCGTCAAAGGCGTCTGGGGCCAACCTGACCGGTCTGATCCGGGCCTGAGTCTCATATTTCCACACTAGCTCCTCCTCCTTCTCCATGACGTCCGTTCACCACATCCTGCTCATCTCCTGGAGCTCTGGTCTCAGGTCTCTCAGTCTCAGGTGCAGCCTTTCTTCATCTCAGCCTCTCATGCGTGCCGTGGTTACCACATCCTCTCTTCATCTCCTCGTCACACCACTTCCTAGAAGAAGCACTCTTGTACTTTGCAGTATTAAGTATTTTATTCAGTTTTTCAGTCACTGTTTATATTTTTTATGGTTGAAATATAAAGAAGATAGACAGTTCCTCTCTGTTCTCCTCAGTCTGCTGGTGAGAACATCCGGTCATAGACACGTGTCTAACGTGTCAAACATCCTGCAGTTTCACAAGTGAAGGTCCAAACGAACCCTCTGAACAAAGAAGAACAGAAGCTAACATCAAACCTTCATCTTCATGTTCACAGATGCACACAATGCTCTTCACGTGGTCACAGAACCCACAACCACGACCATGTGACCGTCACTGCTGCACTTGACTAAAGCTGGACTGTGGAGCATCGTGAGCACGGCTCCTTTTGAATACGTATCTCCTTTGTTCACGCATACAAGCGCCTTTAAAGGACAAGCTACAATCATCTTTGTTCTCATCATGTTCTGAAGAAGACCCCAGCATGCATACCACCAGCGCTCGTGCGTGAAAAGGCTCTGAAACACCAAGAACTAAAACTAAACCAGGACTTCTCAGTACTAAACCAGGACTAAACCAGGAGGAGGACTAAAAGGCCTGTTCTTGACCAGAAAAGTCTAACCCAGCATTTGCCGGAAACCAATTTGGACCACCAACCAGGAAACCTCTTCTTTGAAAAGGACTGAAAGGTCTACCAAACTAAAACAAGGATAAAACCAGGACTAAACCAGGACTAAACCAGGTCTAAACAAACCAGAACTAAACCAGGACTAAACCAGTCTAAACCAGGTCTAACCCAGACCAACTAAACCAGGACTAAACCTGGTTTGAACAGGTCTACCAGGTCTAAACCTAAACCAGACTTCTAACCAGGTCTAACCAGACTAAACAGGAATACACTAACCAGGTCTAAACCAGGTCTAAACCAGGACTAAAAGGTCTAAACCAGTCTAACGGACTAAAACCAGACTAAACCATGTCTAAACAACCTAAAGGTCTAAAGGTCTAAAACGTAAAACCAGTCTAAACCAGGTCTAAACCAAAACCATAAACCAGGACTAACCAAAACCAGAACTAAAACCTGAACAGGTCTAAACCAGGTCTAAACCAGGAGGTCTAAACCAGGACCTAACCAGGACTAAAACTGGTCTGAACAAGGTCTAAACAGTCTAAACAGGTAAACCACCAGGTCTAAACCAGAAACCAGGACTAAACAAAACCAGGTCTAAACAGGTCTAATCCAGACTAAACCTGAACCAGACTAAACCAGGTCTAAACCAGACTAAACCAGGACTAAACCAGAACTAAACCAGGTAAACCCTCTAAACCATGTCTAACCCAACTAAAAACCAGGAACCACTAACCAGTCTAAACCAGGTCTAAACCCTAGAACCTAAAAACCAGACTAAACCAGGTCTCAACCAGGTCTAAACCAGGACTAAACCAGTCTAAACCAGTACTAAACCAGACTAAACCAGTCTAAACCAGGTCTAACCCAGAACTAACCAGACTAAACCAGGACTAACCTGTTTTAAACCAGGTCTAAACCAGTCTCAGGACTAAAACCAGGACTAAACCTGTCTGAACAAGGTCTAAACCAACTCAAACCCAGAACTAAACCAGGACTAAACCAGACTAAACCTGGTTTGAACAGTCCAAACCAGGACTAAAACCTGGTTAAACCAGGTTTAGACCAGTCCTAAAGGTCTAAACCTGGTTTAGACCTGGTTTAGACCTGAACAAGGCTAACCAGGTCTTAAACCAGGTCTAAACCAGGTCTAAAAGGTCTAAACCAGGTCTAAACCAGGTCTAAACCAGGTCTAAACCAGGTCTAAACCAGGACTAAACCGTAAACCAGATCTGAACCAGGTCTAAACCTGGTCTGAACAAGGTCTAAACCAGGTCTAAACCAACTAAACCAGACTAAACCTGGTTGAACCAGGTCTAAACCAGGACTAAACCTGTCTGAACCAGGACTAAACCAAACCAGGACTAAACCAGTACTAAACCTGGTTTGAACCAGGTCTAAACCAGGTCCAAACCGGTCTAAGGACTAAACCAGGTCTAAACCAGGACTAAAGAAGGACTAAACCTGGTCTGAACCAGGTCTAAACCAGTCTAAACCAGGTCCAAACCTCTAACCCAGAACTAAACTAGGACTAAACCGAGGACTAAACCTAACCAGGTCTAAACAAGGACTAAACCTGGTCTGTCTAAACCAGGTAAAACCAGGACTAAACTGTCGAACCAGGTCTAAACCAGGTCTAAAGTCTAACCAGGACTAAACCAGGTCTAAACCAGGTCTAAACAGGACTAAACCAGGACTAAACCTGGTCAAGGTCTAAACCGGTCTAAACCCAAAACTAAACCAGGACTAAACCAATAAACCTGGTTTGAACCAGGTCTAACCAGGACTAAACCTGGTCTGAAGAAGGTCTAAACCCAGGACTAAACCAGGTCTAAACCAGGTCTAAACCAGGACTAAACCAGGTCTAAACCATAAAAAACCAGAACTAAACCAGGACTAAACCTGTCTAACCCAGTACTAAACCAGGACTAAATCAGGTCTAAACCAGGTCTAACCCAGAACTAAACCAGGACTAAACCAGGACTAACCTGGTTTGAACCAGGTCTAAACCAGTTCTAAACCAGGACTAAACCAGGTCTAAACCAGGACACCTGGACTAAACCTGGTCTGTCTGAACAAGGTCTAAACCATCCTAAACCAGGACTAAATCAGGTCTCAACCAGGTCCTAAACCAGGACTAAACCACGTCTAAACCAGGTCTAAACCAGGTCTAAACCAGGTCCAAACCAGGACTAAACCTGGTCTGAACAAGGTCTAAACCAGGTCTAAACCAGGTCTAAACCAGGACTAAACCTGGTTTGAACCAGATCTAAACAGGACTAAACCTGGTCTGAACAAGGTCTAAACCACACTAAACCTGGTCTGAACAAGTCTAAACCAGATCTAAACCAGGTCTAAACAGGACAGGAACAACTAAACCAGGACTAAAACCTGGTCTGTCTAAACCAACTAAACAGGTCTAAACCAGGACTAAACCAGGACTAAACCAGTCTAAACCACTAAACCAGGGTCTAAACCAGGACTAAACCAGGTCTAAACCAGGCCTAAACCAGGACTAAACCTGGTCTGAACCAGGTCTAACCCAGAACTAAACCAGGACTAAACCAAGTCTAAACCAGGTCTGAACCAGGTCTAAACCTGGTCTAAAACAGATCTAGGACTTTAACACATCGACTAAACTGAATAAGTAAATCATTAAAATCCAGACAAGTTAAATTCACAGATTGAGTTGATTTAAAGTGACACTGTGAATATTAATGTATGAACGTGTGAATGTGTGAAAGTTAATGTGTAAATCTGTGAATGTGAACGTGTGAATGTGAACGTGTGAATGTGAACGTGTGATTGTGTGAATGTGTGAATGTGAATGTGAATGTGTGAATGTGTAAATGTGTAAATGTGTGAATGTGAATGTGTGAACGTGTGAATATGTGAATGGGTGAATGGGTGAATTGTTAATGTATTAATGTATTAATGTATTAATGTATTAATGTATTAATGTGTTAATGTGTTAAAGTGTGAATTTGAATATGTGAATGTGAATGTGAATGTATTGATGTGTGACTGTGAATGTGTGAATGTATTGATGTGTGAATGTGTGAATGTGTGAATGTGTGAATGTGTTCGTGAGTCGAGCCGATCACAAAAATAAAACTTTTCTTCCGGTTTGGCGGTTTCATTCTCCGTCCGTTTCGGAACACGTGGTCATGGAGAACCACAAGTCTGTTTTATTTTGAATGTCCCGGACTGTTCCTCCGTGGGCGGGCGTCTGTGCCTCTGTGGGCGGGGCTCTGGTGTTTCTCTCCGGGCTGACCAGAGTGCGAGACCGGGATCAGCAGCTCCTCCAGCGGGTCAACCCTCCGCACCGTCCCGTCCCGTCTCCGTGCCTCCCGGGCTCTCTCCGTGCTCCCGGGGCTCTCTCCGTGCCTCCCGGGGCTCTCTCCGGTTCGGACCATGCCTCGGTGATCGTAGCGGGATTAACGCGTCACGATGAGCGGCGTGAGCGCTGCGCTGTGCCGCTTCGCGCACTACTTTGCGGTTTGCGGACTGGACCCGCAGACCGACTGGAACCGGACGAGTTAGCGGGTAAGATCTGCGGGGTTACGCGGTTTCAGAAAGTCAAATGTGGATTCTGAGAAAACAACAACAACAACAACAACAACAAGAACAACAACAAGCGCGCTGTTTTTGAGGCAACAAAGACCTGTGGGGTCAACAACCTGTCACGGCCCCTGTGGGCCTCCCTGTTTGAACGGTTTGAAGGAAATCTCTTTTCTTTTAAGAGGTGAAAAGTCCTCACATTGTTTCCCACAAAACCCACGAAAATCCCGTTAAAAGTGCGTGAATAGAAACAGTGGAACAGTGGAACATGACGTGATTTCACCAGAGAAACCGGGATTAACCTCAGAACGTCCCAAAATGTGAAACGTCCGGTGTTTTCAGACACGAGAGGGTGAAATGATCAAATCCCTAGTTTCCATTTATTTAGTGTTTAATTGTGCTTGATTATTTAATGCAACTCTTTCTGTTGATAGTATTTTCACTCTGTCCAAACATGGCGAGTGGAACGTGGCAAGATCAAACTTTTGGGTTCCGATTGTGAGAAGAAATTAGAACTCATGATTATCGACGGCGAAAAAACACTGAAATCATTTTTTCTCATTCAAATCTCATGACTTATATCATAAAGTCAGATAAACACGTGTGACTGTGGCAGTGGTTCTCCTGAGGGCGTGGGGTTCTCCTGAGGGCGTGGGGTTCTCCTGAGGTCGTGGGGTTCTCCTGAGGTGGTGTGGTTCTCCTGAGGTGGTGTGGTTCTCCTGAGGTCGTGTGGTTCTCCTGAGGTCGTGTGGTTCTCCTGAGGTCGTGTGGTTCTCCTGTGTCGTGGGGTTCTCCTGAGGTGTGTGTTCTTCTCCTGAGGTCGTGGGGTTCTCCTGAGGTGGTGTGGTTCTCCTGAGGTCGTGGGTTCTCCTGTTCTCCTGAGGTCGTGGTCTCCTGTGGTTCTCCTGAGGTCGTGTGGTTCTCCTGAGGTCGTGTGGTTCTCCTGAGTCGTGTGGTTCTCTTGAGGTTTGGGTTCGACTCCCCGTGTGACCGTGGCAGTGGTTCTCCTGAGGTTGTGGGTTCGACTCCCCGTGTGACCGTGGCAGTGTTCTCCTGAGGTCGTGTGGTTCTCCTGAGGTCGTGGGTTCAACTCCCCGTGTGACTGTGGCAGTGGTTCTCCTGAGGTCATGTGGTTCTCCTGAGGTCGTGTGGTTCTCCTGAGGTCGTGTGGTTCTCCTGAGGTCGTGTGTTTCTCCTGAGGTTGTGGGTTCTACTCCCCGTGTGACTGTGGCAGAGTGGTTCTCCTGAGGTCGTGTGGTTCTCCTGAGGTCGTGTGGTTCTCCTGAGGTCGTGTGGTTCTCCTGAGGTTGTGGGTTCGACTCCCCGTGTGACTGTGGCAGTGGTCTCCTGAGTGGTTCTCCTGAGGTGGTGTGGTTCTCCTGAGGTGGTGTGGTTCTCCTGAGGTCGTGTGGTTCTCCTGAGGTCGTGGGTTCAACTCCCCGTGTGACTGTGGCAGTGGTTTCCTGAGTGTGGTTCTCCTGAGGTCGTGTGGTTCTCCTGAGGTCGTGTGGTTCTCCTGAGGTCGTTGATTCTGCTGGTGCCGTCGGCTCCAGCGATGACATAGCTCACATTCTAACACCAGTTGCATTGTGGGTAATCTGTGCGAGTGCAGATAAAACTCCATTCAGCCTGACAGAGCCGACTGTAATCCAGGTCCAAGCCAGGACTGAACCAGGACTGAACCAGGACTAAACCAGGACTGAACCAGGACTGAACCAGGTCCAAGCCAGGACTGAACCAGGACTGAACCAGGACTGAACCAGGGACTGAACCAGGACTGAACCAGGACTGAACCAGGACTAAACCAGGACTAAACCAGGACTGAACCAGGTCTAAACCAGGTCTAAACCAGGTCTAAACCAGACTGAACCAGGACTGAACCAGGACTGAACAACCAACTGACTAAACCAGGACTGAACCAGACTGAACCAGGACTGAACCAGACTGAACCAGGACTCTAAACAGGTCTAAACCAGGTCTAAACCAGGACTGAACCAGGACTAAACCAGGACTGAACCAGGACTGAACCAGGACTGAACCAGGACTGAACCAGGACTAAACCAGGACTAAACCAGGTCTAACCAGGACTGAACCAGGACTGAGCCAGGACTGAGCCAGGACTGAGCCAGGTTTGATCCAGGACTGAGCCAGGACTGAGCCAGGTCTGAGCCAGGACTGAGCCAGGACTGAACCAGGACTAAACCAGGACTAAACCAGGTCTAAACCAGGACTGAACCAGGACTGAGCCAGGACTGAACCAGACTGAACCAGGACTGAACCAGGACTGAACCAGGACGAACCAGGACTGGAACCAGGACTAAACCAGGAACAGGACAGGACTAACCAGGACTAAACCAGGACTAACCAGGACTGACTGAACCAGGACTGAACCAGTCTGAACCAGGACTGAACCAGGACTGAACCAGGACTGAACCAGGACTGAACCAGGTCTAAACCAGGACTGAACCAGGACTGAACCAGGACTGAACCAGGACTAAACCAGGACTAAACCAGGTCTAAACCAGGTCTAAACCAGGACTGAACCAGGACTGAGCCAGGACTGAACCAGGACTGAACCAGGTCTGAACCAGGTCTAATACAAAGGTCTCTTCGTTCTCTTGTTTTCTCGCTCTGAAAACTTTACTTAAAATCATTCTTCTCTTTTTGGCGTTCTGCAAAATGAGAACAGGAACAAAAAAAATGCTACAAAAACATAAATTGAACAGAAACGTCTGGTTTGATCTCCAATCGAGAGCTTTTCGGCGTGTTTCGTGCCATATTTGAATTCTGAAAATCCAGACGTTCAGATCGATGCCGTGAGTCCAGGTCCAGAGCTGTTGTCTGCAGAGCGAGTGACAGAGGGGCGGGGACTCTAGGGGTCCTCACTGCGCGCGACCTTTGACCCCGGCCCCATATGCTCGCGTTTGAGAAGCGCAGGAGACAAAAAGAAGAGGGACGTGTGGAGACGTTTGGCTGAGACCAGCAGAAGGCGCCGGCGCTGCACAATATGTCGCTTTGAGAACGATTTGGAAGAAACAAACTTCAGGAACGTTTAAGATCCAGAAAAACACGTTCTTTTTTTGTGGAGATGTTCTTGTAATGTTCCGCAGTATGGCATTAAGAAACCTTGGAAACAATGAGGTGGCGCCGCTGCAGGTCGGCTCTGTGAGAGAGTCTTTAGCAACAACAACACACTGATAATTGAATATGAATACATTGGAGATGTAAACGTTTAATGCCAGAGTGTGGAACATTTCTGCACGAGATTGAGCTTCATTTTGCTCCTAAAACTGTCACGACATGAATGATCCCGATTATCGATTCACCCAATCATCTCGACGCCCCCACTTCCAGGTTAAAGCAATAACATCTCCATGGTGACTGGCAGGAGGCGGGCCTTCCACCAGAGCGTCTTCATGGAGCTCCTTTTAAAAGAGAGGACGTTTCTGCAGAGGCTGAACCAGCGCTGAGTCCGAGGAGCTGGACTTTAGTGACCATCGCATCAGAGTGGACACAAATGAGACTCATGTGACGCTCAGGCTGCTCTCTGATTGGACGGTTCGGCATGAACCAAATTAAAACAACAAAAAGCAATGTTTTTGTGACTAAACCAGCGTTTTCTCTGGACTCCATGGACACTTTTGGAGCTGGATTATGTTCTGCAGAACCGTCTCTGGCCCGTGTGTTTGTGCTGGAGCCTGTTATGTCACACTGTAATCCCCTTTTATGTAATCCCAGTCCCACGGCCGCAGCGCCGGGTCTGAGCGGGATTAAACCGCCGACAAACACCAGAGCGACGTCTGAAGAATCGGCAAATCAGGCGGAAAAAGGCTCTCGAGATCAGAGGAAGAGGAGGAAGAGGAGGAAGAAGAGGAAGAAGAAGAGGAGGAAGAGGAGGAAGAAGAGGAAGAAGAGGAAGAGGAGGAAGATGAAGAAGAGGAAGAGGAAGAAGAGGAGGAAGAGAAGAAGAGGAAGAGGAGGAAGATGAAGAGAGGAAGAGGAAGAAGAGGAGGAAGAGGAAGAGAAGAGAAGAAGAGGAAGAAGAGGAAAAAGAAATGTTTTGATTCTGCAAATGATATGAATGTGAACAATACGTCATTAAAACAACAGAATCATAATAACTGACCAGAGACGAAGTCGGTCTCAATCGGATCAAAATTGCAGTTTGGCCCGACGCGGTCAGAAAATCAGTTTTTGGATGAACCAAAACAAACAAACAAGATCCTTGTTCTTTTACTTTGGACTGAATCCGATGATTGGAATAAATGACAAACAAAAGCAAATGGAAAAATGTGAACGAGGTATTTTTTCCGAGTCCGGGTTTGGACCGGTCAGATCCCAGGTTTGGACGCGGTCAGATCCCAGGGTTTGGACCGCGGTCCCAGGTTGGACGTCAGTTTTGGACCGCGTCAGTCCCAGGGTTTGGACCGCGGTCAGATCCAGGGTTTGGACCGCGTCAGTCCAGGGTTTGGACGCGGGTCCCAGGGTTTGGACCGCGGTCAGGTCTCTGGTTTGGACCGCGGTCAGATCCCAGGGTTTGGACCGCGGTCAGATCCCAGGGTTTGGACCGCGGTCAGATCCCAGGGTTTGGACCGCGGTCAGGTCCCTGGGTTTGGGACCGCGGTCAGATCCCAGGGTTTGGACCGCGGTCAGATCCCAGGGTTTGGACCGCGGTCAGATCCCAGGGTTTGGACCGCGGTTCAGTCCCAGGGTTTGGACCGCTCAGATCCCAGGGTTTTGGACCGGGTCAGATCCCAGGTTTTGGACCGCGGTCAAGATCCCAGGGTTTAGACCGCAGGTCAGATCCAGGGTTTGGACCGCGGTCAGGTCTCTGGGTTTGGACCGCGGTCAGATCCCAGGGTTTGGACCGCGGTCAGATCCCAGGGTTTGGGACCCGCGGTCAGATCCCAGGGTTTGGACCGCGGTCAGGGTTTCTGGGTTTGGACCGCGGTCAGATCCCAGGGTTTGGACCGCGGTCAGGTCTCTGGGTTTGGACCGCGGTCAGATCCCAGGGTTTGGACCGCGGTCAGGTCCAGGGTTGGACGCGGTCAGGTCTCTGGGTTTGGACCGCGGTCAGATCTCAGGGTTTGGACCGCGGTCAGATCCCAGGGTTTGGACCGCGGTCAGATCCAGGGTTTGGACCGCGGTCAGATCCCAGGGTTTGGACCGCGGTCAGATCCCAGGGTTTGGACCGCGGTCAGATCCCAGGGTTTGGACCGCGGTCAGATCCAGGGTTTGGACCGCGGTCAGATCCCAGGGTTTGGACCGCGGTCAGGTCCTCAGGGTTTGGACCGCGGTCAGATCTCTGGGTTTGGACTTGTCTCTTTGGTGTCAGCGGCGTCGGGAATGAGACTTTGCCCTCTGATTGGACGCGGCTCCAGCTCGGACTGGACTCTGCTCCGTCTGAGTCACCGACGCCGTAAAGTCGTGTCGGGCTCAAATATGAACCACAAACCAAACTTCAGCCCAGTCGTTAGTAAAAGTCCCGTATTTTCCTTTATGATTCTTATTATGATCCTTTTTGTACAGTGTAATAAATGGAAGACATTAATCATTATGAATGACTTATTTAAAACTTTATCGTGTTATCATAGTGTCGTACATGTAAATAAAAGTCCGGATCTTCAAATAATAAAATACGCAGCTGAGAATAAATTTAGTTTTTTAATTCACATTTTGACATTAAATTTGTACCTTTTTGATGAGGCTAAAGTCAAAGCTTTGACGTTTCCTGTCTCAGTTAAAAGGTGACAGTTCTGCGTTTACGTTGACACAATGTTCATGACGGAAGTGTGTCCATGATTTGTGAGCCGTGTTTACTGCGGCAGGTCCTACAAGATCCTGGAAACGTCCTGTGATCACGAGACTCTCGTTATGAAACTCCTCAACTCTACAGTTGCTCTCCAGTCCCAATCTCCTCTGTTTAGACCTGGTTTAGACTCTGTTTAGACCTGGTTTAGACCTAGTTTAGTCCTGGTTTAGTTTACCTGGTTTAGTCCTGGTTTAGTCCTGGTTTAGACCTGGTTTAGTCCTGGTTTAGACCTGGTTTAGACCTGGTTTAGACCTGGTTTAGTCCTGGTTTAGACCTGGTTTAGTCCTGGTTTAGTTCCTGGTTTAGTCCTGGTTTAGTCCTGGTTTAGACCTGGTTTAGTCCTGGTTTAGTCCTGGTTTAGTCCTGGTTTAGTCCTGGTTTAGACCTGGTTTAGTCTGGTTTAGTCCTGGTTTAGACTGTTTAGTCCTGGTTTAGGACCTGGTTTTAGACCTGGTTTAGTCCTGGTTTAGAGTCCTGGTTTAGTCCTGGTTTAGTCCTGGTTTTAGTCCTGGTTTAGACCTGGTTTAGTCCTGGTTTAGACCTGGTTTAGACCTGGTTTAGTCTGGTTTAGTCCTGGTTTCTGGTTTAGACCTGGTTTAGACCTGGTTTAGACCTGGTTTTTAGTCCTGGTTTAGACCTGGTTTAGTCTGGTTTTAGTCCCTGGTTTAGACCTGGTTTAGTCCTGGTTTAGTCCTGGTTTAGTCCTGGTTTAGACCTGGTTTACCTGTCCTGGTTTAGACCTGGTTTAGACCTGGTTTAGACCTGGTTACCTGGTTTAGACCTGGTTTAGTCCTGGTAGAGCCTGGTTTAGACCTGGTTTAGTCCTGGTTTACTGGTAGACCTGGGTTTTAGACCTGGTTTAGACCTGGTTTAGAGTTTCCCTGTTTAGTCCTGGTTTAGACCTGGTTTAGTCCTGGTTTACCTGGTCCTGGTTTAGACCTGGTTTAGACCTGGTTTAGGAACCTGGTTTAGTCCTGGTTTAGACCTGGTTTAGACCTGGTTTAGACCTGGTTTAGTCCTGGTTTAGTTTTACCTGGTTTAGACCTGGTTTAGACCTGGTTTAGACCTGGTTTAGACCTGTTTAGTCCTGACTGTTTAGTCCTGGTTTAGTCCTGGTTTAGACCTGGTTTAGTCCTGGTTTAGACCTGGTTTAGTTAGACCTGGTGGTTTAGTCCTGGTTTAGACCTGGTTTAGACCTGGTTTAGACCTGGTTTAGTCCTGGTTTAGACCTGGTTTAGTCCTGGTCCGGTCCACAGCTGTGTTTTTCTCTGATGACCTGGTGTGGACAGACTCGGGGTCAGACGCAGCTGGACTGACGACAGGAAAACAAACATGAGATCAGAACGTGTGTGTGTGTGTGTGTAAAAGTGTGTGTGTGTGTGTGTGTGTGTGTGTGTGTGTGTGTGTGTGTGTAGTGTGTGATGTGTGTGTGTGTGTGTGTGTGTGTGTGTGTAAGAGTGTGTGTGTGTGTGTGTGTAAATGTGTTGTTGACCACTAAATGAAGTACAAAGGCAGTACTATCACTTTATTCTCTTGTTTGGGAGATTAAACTTGATCTCCCAAAAGTGCAATATAAATAAAAATAAATAATGAATAATTATTATTATTGTTATTATTGTTATTATTGCAGATCCCTAAACTTGGTCTAAACGAACACATTTGGACCTTCAAACACTGTCATTCATTCACATCTGGACTGATCGCATTCTGAAACTTATTCAAAACACCTGAAACTAAAAGACCTTTTTATTTATAACCAGCGAAACATGCAAATCTCCAGCTGCTTCGCTGAGTCGCGCTTCACTGAGGCGTCACTTTCTGTTTGGGTTCAGAACTCGTTAGGTTTCGCTACGACATTTGTAATTAAGCTAATCGGGTCAAGCGTGCCATCGGCGGCCATCTTGGTTCTAGACACTAACGTAAACAAACGTAAACGCCAAAGGAAATCTGCATAAACCGAATTCTAAAACACAAATGTAACGAGTGTTAGCATTAGCGATTAGCACAGCTCAAACATAATGGAGCCCGTGTGTGGTAAAAGTACTAAATGTTAAATCTGACTTTGAGCGCCCACGTCAATGAAGGTTGTGTAAAGTTTGTAACAGTTTGTGTAAAAGTCTGCGTAAAAGTTGTGTAAAATCTGTGTAAAGTTTGGGAAAGTTTGGGAAAAAGTCTGTAAAGTTTGTAAAAGTTTGTGTAAAAGTCTGTGTAAAGTTTGTGTAAAAGTCGGTGTAAAGTGTCGTGTAAAAGTCTGCGTAAAAGTCCCGATATCTGCTCTGACTGTGAGACGTTTCACATCTTTCAGGCAACATTTGTGAACCATTTTTAGCGTTTATAAAAAGGCCGAGTACAAAAAGTAAATGCCGCCGAGCCGCAGTTTGATTCGGTTCTTGAAATGTGACGTACCGATTGGAGCGGCGCATTTAATGTCATTTCTAATCAAGAGTCTGTGATGTTTAATGGTCAGTTGTACCTGAAAATGTTTTTACAATCAGCTGACGTGTGTGTGACGTCAGTGTGCCGTGTGTGTGACCTCATCTCGTAACAGTCCCGTACACATTATTGTGCGACGTGGACACAAAAGTCGTAATGTGAACGTCCTGTGCTTCTGTCATGTCTCTGTCTGCGGTCCAATAACACTGCTGCTCTTGTGTTTGTTTTTGTGTGTGTTGTGCGTTCGTGTGTTGTGCGTGTGTTGTGCGTCCATGTGTGTGTTGTGTGCGTGTGTGTAGCTCTGTACCAGTGGCTGGAGTCGGACCGAAGCGGCGAGTCCTGCTCAGAAAACCACACAGGTAAAAGACCACCGTCACATTCACCGTCTGTGTGCCGCTAATGCGAATGTGCTAACTGTGAGCTAACGCTAGGCTAATGCTGACACGCTAGTCCTGTCGTCATGGTGTTGAGTTTTCACGATACTCAGATTTCAAACTCAATTTCGATATCAAGCGAAAGACGCGATCCTCGACACTGTTATTTCTGCAATACAAGCGTTCTTTAAAGCCCCACTCTGTAACTTTTTAGCTAAAAACAGACTCAAATAAAGCCTTTTTTTAAAGTCTTTTTAAGCCCGTTTTTCCCAGTTTGACATTTTTGTCAAGTTTATACTTGTACTTCCTGGTTGGACATGAGCACAAATATGACACAGGCAGAGGTCATTCCGCAGCGGTTACCTAGCAACCAGACTGTAACCAAGAGCCCAAACCCACATAAACGACACAGCAGTTCTGATCCGACACAAATACACCAGAGAACACCTTTATTTAGTCCGAAGGTTTAAACTGTCAGTTAGTGTGTCAGTTAACTGTCAACTGTCTCTGTGTCGCACGCTGATGACATCACAGAGGACTCGGCTCCACTTCCTGTCATTTTAAACTCTTAATTTTCTTCACAAACTGCAACTTAACGGAAGTAAAAGTGTGATAACATTTACCGCAGATGCCCTCCCACCAAACTGAGTCAGAATGAGAGAAGCAGCAGAACCTTCAGACGGACTTTAGTTACATCATTCTTTGCAAACTACAAAATATTCTGTCTTTATGTATAAAACAGAGCAACAACCGAAACGTCCAAATTGGAGCGAACTTCAGTGCAAATAAAAGGTTTCTTTATTGTTCTCGGAGGGAAATTAAAAAAAAGTCATTTGATACATAATGAGCCCCAGTTTCCCTCACCCCTGTGTTTGTGTGCTGCGTGGGGGGTCTACACTGGAGCATCAGAGACCCTGAAAGAGACCACATGTGACCAGAAGGACCTGGTTGAAGAGACTGTGTCGGCCTCTGGGACTTGGACAGGAGACACACTAAACGCTCGACCTCCTGCTGTGCTTTTAGAGACTCTTGGGACCACAGAGCTCCTGCATTTGGAGCGTGAAGTTTGTCAGAACCTGGAGCATCAGGTTTACTCTGTGTTTGTGTCCCAGATCAGAACCTGGAGCAGAACCCTCTGCACAGAACGTTCCGCTCCAAAGTTTTGGCTCGATTCCAGAGAACGTCGATGGAAACCCTTTCGACCAGGACGCGGTCAACATGGTGAGTCCTGGTTTAGACCCGGTTTGGACCTGGTTTAGTCTGGTTTGGACCCGGTTTAGTCCTGGTTTTGACCTGGTTTAGTTTTTTCCACCTGCTCGAGTCATCAATATTTAATTTCAGATCTCGCTTTCCGTTGCGTAGAAACTGACGCTGTATAACACATTCAGGCCTCAGGTTAATGAGCACCGGGACACAGGGAGAACATGCAAAGTCCGACACATACAGGGAGAACATGCAAAGTCCAGCCACACACGGGAGAACATGCAAGTCCAGCCACGGCACAGGGAGAACATGCAGTCAGCCACCAGGGAGAACATGCAAAGTCCAGCCACGCACAGGGAGAACATGCAAAGTCCAGCCACGCAAGGGAGAACTGCAAAGCCCAGCCACGCCAGGGAGAACAGCAAGTCAGCCAGCTCGAGAAATGAAAGTCCAGCACGCAGGGACATGAAAGTAGCCACGCACAGGGAGAAATGCAAAGTCGCCACGCACAGGAGAGAACATGCAAAGTCGCACACGGGAGCATGAGTCTCCACGCACAGGGAGAGCAGTTGCAAGTCCGCAAAACGCACAGGGAGAACATGCAAAGTCCGCCACGCACAGGGAGAACAGCAAAGTCCCAGCCACAAAGGGAGAACATGCAAAGTGCGCCACATGCCCAAAAGAACTGAACATGCAACTAAAGTCCAGCCATGCACACAGGGAAACATGCAGTCCCCACACACAGGGAGAACAGTTGCCAAAGTCCCGCCACACACAGGGAGACATGCAAAGTCCAGTCGCTCAGAGAGAATTGCAAACATTGTGAGGTTTGTTCTATCTTCTGGCGATACAAAGCACATCTTGATGGGTCAAAACCCAACTCAGGTCACCATTCAACTGTGAGTCAAAGAATTAAAGACCTGGTTTAGACCTGGTTTTACCTGGTTTAGACCTGGTTTAGACCTGGTTTTAGACTGGTTTAGACCTGGTTTAGCCCTGGTTTAGCCCGTTTAGACCCGGTTTAGACCGGTTTAGACCTGGTTTAGATCCTTTTTTAGCCCTGGTTTAGACCTAGTTTAGCCCTGGTTTAGCCCCGGTTTAGTCCTGGTTTAACCCTGGTTTAGCCCGGTTTAGACCCTGGTTTAGCCTCGGTTTAGACCCTAGTTTAGCCCTGGTTTAGACCCGGTTTAGACCTAGTTTAGCCCTGGTTTAGACCTAGTTTAGCCATGGTTTAGCCCCGGTTTAGTCCTGGTTTAACCCTGGTTTAGCCCTGGTTTAGACCTAGGCCTGGTTTAGATCCTTTTTAGCCCTGGTTTAGATCCTTTTTAGCCCTGGTTTAGCCCGGTTTAGCCCTGGTTTAGCCCCGGTTTAGCCCAGGTTTAGCCCAGTGTTTCCGTTGTGCCTCAGGAGGTTCTCACATAAACCAGTTCTTCTGACGTTCTTCAGTTTGAACATGTTCAAGTCGGTCTGAAATGACGTGTTGTAGAACAAACGTTCTTCACTTGTAAACGTGTTCTAACAGCGATGACCTCATCTTTTCTGCATGTTAGACTGATGTCAGTTAATGTCTGTTTTCCCCTACCCCCTGTCCCCGCCCATTGCTCGGGTGCTGACGGATATCGTTTAAAAATGTGTGGTAACATTGACCACAAATACAAACGCATTAAAAAGTCGTTTTAATCCAATTCTTTAAAATGAACAAATGATCCACAGGTTATAGTTTAATATGACGTTCCCACGCGTTTGTGATGAGTTAGAGTGAAAAAGAGAAGAAGACCTCGTAAACAGGGTTCAAGTGACTGAATAAACACGACTGCAGTTTTGTGACGAGGAACAGGGTTAGAACGGGGTTAGAACGGGGTTAGAACGGGGTTTTGAACGGGGTTTTAGAACAGGGTTAGAACTGGTTAGAACGGGGTTTGAAAGGGGTTTGAACGGGGGTTTGAAACGGGTTTAGGGAACGGGGTTAGAAGGGTTGGAACGGGGTTAGAACGGGGTTAGAACAGGGTTAGAAGGAGTTAGAAGGGTTTAGGGTTAGAACGGGGTTAGAACGGGTTAGGTTAGAACGGGGTTAGACGAGTTAGAATGGGGTTAGACAGGGTTGGAAACGGGGTTGGAACGGGGTTGGAACGGGGTTGTTAGAACGGGGTTAGAACGGGGTTAGAACGGGGTTAGAACGGGGTTGGAACGGGTTGGAACGGTTTAGGGGTTTAGAACGGGTTTAGAACGGGTTAGACCGGGGTTAGAACGGGGTTAGAGACGGGGTTTGAAACGGGTTGAACGGGGTTAAACGGGTTAGAACGGGGTTAGAACGGGGTTTGGACGGGGTTTGGACGGGGTTTGGACGGGGTTAGAACGGGGTTAGAACAGGGTTTGGCCTGGGTTAGAACGGGGTTAGACCAGAGTTAGAACGGGGTTTGAACAGGGTTAGAACGGTCAGAACAAGGTCAGAAGGTCAGAACGGGGTCAAACAAGAGAAAAGGTATTGAAATTGCATTGTTTTGGTTTTGACTGGAACCCTGACGACAGAGCTGCTCATTGCTGCCCTCTAGCGCCCCCTTGCACCCTCTGACCGTTCCCCTCTCCCCACAGCTGTGCGTCCCCAGAGGCCTGTCGTTCCGCACTCGTCCTCTTCCTCCGCACTTCCACTCGTTCCTCATCACTCGCGAGGACTACACGCGCACCTACGGCTTCGTCCTGACCTTCTACGAGCAGGTGAGGAGTGCCCAGGTGTGCGCCGCCATGCAGACGCTGTTCAGCATGCACCGCGCCCAGGGCCGGCCCGGCGCCCAGGTCCAGGCCGGCGCCCAGGTCCAGGCCGGCGCCCAGGTCCAGGCCGGCTCCTCCTCCAGCCCGTCCTCGTCCTCCTCCATGGACTCTCTCTCCAGCGGCGTGGACGAGGCCGACTCCTCGCCGTCCAAAGCGGCTGATTCGGGGTTCGACTCGGCGCGCGACCCTCTGTACGTGTGCAAAGCGCTGTGCCTCATCGCGCCGCTGCCTTTTATGGGCGCCTGCCGCAGCTTCCTGTGGCAGCTGCACCGAGCCGTGATGGCGGAGACGTCGCCCCCTCTGCCGCTGGAGAGCTACGTCTACAACCTGCTCTATGAGGTCAGACGTACTGCTTGTAGTACTACTACTACTACTACTACTACTACTACTACTACTACTACTCCTCATACTATTACTACAACTGACGTCTACAACCTGCTCTGTGAGGTCAGACGTACTGCTTAAAGTACATATGAAGTTTCTCATGTATCTTTTATTATGTCGTCGTTTTATAAATATTATCATGGAAAATTTGACATTTAATGGTTTAAAATTACTGGAAGACGCACAGAATCCCTCTGTGATGTCATCAAAAAGTGCCTTTCTGATCTTTTTTATTCACTTTAAACAATCATTTAACAAAAGAAACTTGTTTTCAGGTGTAACTATTTGTAAAACCATAAATATTGTATGACTTAAATAGATTTTGGGCCCTCGTTTACAATCTGGTTGCTAAGTAACAGTTGTGGAATGACCTCTACTCATGTCATATTTGCTGTCCACGTCCAACCAGGAAGTGACATCATAAACGTCACCAAAATGGTCAAATTGGAGAAAATTTGAGAATTAGAACACACTTGTCCTTTTCCTGTTAATGCTGCTCTGCCCTCTGTTGCCACGACAACGGCTTTCAGGTTTCCTTGACACAGCGCACCTTTAGGAGTAGAGCTTTAGACAAGCCCCGATCATCTCTCAGACCTTCAGTCCCTCTTCCTGTCTCCTGGCTGATGTCCTCGATGTCCCCCCAGGTGCCGCTGCCGGCCCCGGGGCGTTCCCTGAGGTTCCAGGGCGTGTACGAGCCAATCGTGTGCCAGCGTCCAGGAGCGTCCGAGCTGCCGTTAGCCGACTTCCCCCTGAGCCACGTCCTGGGTCTGCTGGGACCAGACAACCTGGTCCAAGTGTTCACCTGCACGCTGCTGGAGATGCAGATCCTGCTCTACTCCCACGGTAACATGGAGGAGGAAGAGGAGAAGGAGGGGGAGGAAGAGGAGGTGAGGAGGAGGGTGGAGGGGGGCTGGAGGAGAGGGGGTGTTGGGGGTGTTGGAAAAGGAGGTGGAGGGAGAGGAGAGAAGTAGCGAGGAGGAGGAAGAGGGGGGAGAAGAGGGGTGGTTAGGAGGAGGAAGAGGAGGGAGGAGGATGTGTGAAAGGAGGGGGTGAAGGAGGAAATACGAGAACGAGCTTCATTGGCTCCCCTCCTGTAGGGGGTGAGGGTGAAGGGGTGAGGGGGCCTGAGGGGTTTAGACATGCAGTGAAATGGAAACAAAGAGAATCAAAGTTTAGACCGTGTTTTACGAACAGCAGTGATCTTCATCGTCACATTTTGGGATCTAACGTCACAGGATGAACTCTCAGGTTTGGTGAAGTTCCTTTAGTCTCGCCCCGGTTGCTCTCGTGCTGAGACAGATCCTTAAGAGGCTGAGACAGGGTATTATACCGAACTCAGTATCGTTCACGTTTCATCAGAATTTGGAGTATGTCATAAAACATAAATCCTGGTGAGAGATTAAGGTCGATCAGAAAAGCATTCCCTTCTCTCGTCGTTTTCCTTACCCTCCGCTCTTGCTGCCGGGGTCCCCCTCGCTCTTTCCTCTCTTCGCTCTTGTCGTCTTCAGTCTCGCTGCTTTCGTCTCTTCGCCGTCGCTCGTCACCTCCGCTCTGCTCGTCGTCACCTCTGTTCGCCGTCGCGTGATCGTCACCTCAGCTTGCTCGTCGCTGCGTGACCTCCGCCTTCGCCGTCGCTCGTGCAACCCTCCGCCCTTCTGCTCCGTACGCCGTCAGGCTTCGCCGTCTCGTCGCCTCGGCTGCGAAGGCCGTCACTTCACGTCGCTCACTCTTGCCCGTCGCTCGTTTTCGCATCATAGCCGTTCCGACGGTAACGATACCCCTCCGCTCTTTGCTCGGTGCGCTGTCTGCTAGGCCGTCGCTCGTACACCGCTCTTTCGCTGCGTCGTCGCTCTTAAGAAAATCTCACCGGCCTGGCGCTCGTGTGCCACGTCCTCCGTCGTTCCTCGCTCTTTCGCTCGTCCGTCTCTCGCACCGCGTCGTCACATGCTCCCGTTGTTGCTCGTCGCTCTTGCTCGTCGCTCGTCACCCTGCATCTGGCCTTTTTCGCTCCGGGTCGCCCTCCAGCACGGCCGTGCTCTATTCTTCGCCGTCGTCGTCACTGCCTTCAGAGATCGTCAGCAGCACACGAACTAACCCTTCTTCGCCCTTCGCGACCGGTCGCGTCGTCACCCGCAGCCCTCTCGTCCGCTCGATCCCGACACACACGCGTTGCTGCTTCGAAGTCACCCTCCGTCGTCGTCTCGTGCCCTCCGCGCCTCCGCATCTTTGCTCGTCGCTCTCTCCGCCCGTCGCTCGTCACGCTCCGCTCTTTGCCTCGCTATTCGTTTTGACCCGTCGCGCCGTTTACGCTCTCGCGACTCTTGCCCTGGAGCGACCTTCACAGACGAAGAAAAAGGTTTTGTGTTTCAGACTCGTTTGAAAACATCGTCGAGTCTGAACACAAAACGACCTAACGGAAGATCCAACCACAGCAAAAACTCAGTCACGAAAAGTCGAATAGAGAATAGACAATGCTGAGCAACAAACTAAACTCTCTCGCCCTCCTCTCTGCCCCTCCCTGCTCTCTCTGCCCCCTTACGCCTCTCTGCTGCCCCCCATCGCCTAGTCTTCCGCTGCTCGTCTCCGCCCTGTCTCTGTCCGTGCTTTCCTTCCGCCCGTTCTTGCCCCCCTCGCCCTGGCTCAGTCTGCGCGCGCGTGGCTGTGACGGGGGCGCTCCGCCCTCTCTCTGACGCCCCTGTCTGCGCCTCTCCTGCCCCTTGTCGGCCATGTCTCCGCCCGTCTCTCCGCCTCGCGTCCGCCATGCTGGGTCTATCTCTGCCTCTCCGTCTTCCCCGCCTCTCATCGTCCACCGCCCTCTTCCTGCCTCTCCCCCGCCTCGGTTTCCTTGCTCTCTCTCCGCCCTCTAATCCGCGTCACCTCTGCCCTCATCCCCGCCCTCTCTCTGCCTCTCCCCGCCTCTCTCTGCCCTCTCTCCGCCCTCTCTGCCCTCTCCCCGCCCTCTCTCTGCCCTGGCTCCCCGCCCTCTCTCTGCCCTCTCCCCGCCCTCTCTCTGCCCTCTCCCCGCCCTCTCTCTCGCCCTCTCCCCGCCCTCTCTCCGCCCGTAGATGCCCACAGGCTCATGCTGTGTGGCCGAGTCTCTTGTCGGGCGCTGCTGCTTCCCGTTCCAGTGGCAGCACGTGTACGTGCCCATCCCTGCCCTCTCCACGCTCAAGCACTTCCTGGACGCGCCCGTGTGCCGTACCTCATGGGGTCTGCAGGCCAAAGAGGGCAAAGAAGAGGGCAAAGAGGGCACGGACCGCTCCTCAGACTCGACCTGCCACAAGAGGTAACCCTTTGCAGGGCGGTCGGCCCTTTCAGTGACGTTCTAGAACAGGGGCTTATTCAACATAAGGCCCGGGTGGCCAAATCAGGCCCTCGCAAGTGATCTGACCCACGACCGCATCTTCGGAAAAAAGAATAATAATAATCTTGTTTACTTGGTTTAATTCCTGGGTTAGCAGATTAGATTGAGACCTGGTTTAGTCTTGGTTTAGTCCTTGTTCGATTCTGGTTCAGTCCTGGATGGTTATCCTCACATACTTCTAATCTCTCAGTATTTCTTTCTACTTGATACTGCAATTTACTGAACAGTGTTGGGGGATCTTTTGTGCGCGCACATCAAAATGTGTTTCGTGGCGTGTTGTGCACACTCGGCCCAGACCCGCTCGGCCACCCTGGGCCCCTCGGACCCTCGGCCCCTCGGCCCATGACAGATCGCGAGCCCCCTCTTTTGCTTCTGTTTCCCTTGAGAATAGCCAGTCAGGAAAACCAGAACGTACGTTCCAGAGGTTCGGAAGCTCCAAAGTCGGTAGCAGACTTTCGATCGCAGGGAAAGGACCTCGTAAGAGGAGTTAACTCAGGCGGACGGTTGGACACAAATGCTGGAGTAATGTCTATTTCAGTGTGATTAATACAGCAGTCAGGAACACTAAGCTGATTATGTTGCTTCTTGTTTACAGAGTTGGATATCTTTGTACATTTAAGGAAAATGGTTCTTGGTAACTTCTGAAAGAACTAGTAACACTTCTAAACATGAGAACACTGATGGTATGTTCTACAGATTCCAGAGCTTCTTAGGTGGGATTCGGTGCACAGTAGGAGAAATAGAGAGGCTCGGCAACCCACATAGTTTTTCTTACGTAGAGGTACAGAGCAATCATTTTTCAGATATCTCATATTTCATCAAATGCTAGTTTGAAAAAAGACCTCGGCCTATCGTATGTCTGCTACTCTCTGTGATTTTTAATCATACGCATTGTTTGATAATGATTTCAACAATCAGCAAATGCTCTGATGAATACCCAAATGTGTGTGTGTGATCTAATTCCCTTTACTTAAACACTGTCCGCTACTGGTAACTTTAGGGTCTTGTTCACAAATTGCACTGCATGCAGCATACTCACGCTGATTGTGGAATGTCATCCCGTCTCGGTTCGCTATGGTGGCTGGAAGAGAGCTAAGCAGGCCGCGAATACCATGAGAGACCCTGTTCTAGAATCATCTGCCTCAGAAATGCGGAACAGCTCCAAAGACGCTTGGAGCGCGTCGTCATGGTGAAAGGGGCCTTTAAGAGGATTAATCCGACACGTTTGGACACAAATGCTGATTAATCATTTCAAAAGTGTGATTAATCAGAGTCAGACAACGATAGACTCGTTTCAGGTCCGCTATTTTGATCATGGAAATGGTTCTTCTGGACTTCAGACGGTCTAACATTACTGTGGTTCAGCCCCTTTTGTGCCGAATCCCCCTAAACTCTGGAACTTCTAGTAAACGCTTATTAAGGTTCTGCCCATATGATGTTACCTAGTTTCTGTTTTAATGATGTTCATGTCCAAATGCTACAAACAAATCCGCTAGTTTGACGACAAGGTGCATGATCTTTACTTAAACACTGTCCCACTGGACTTTGGGCCTCCAAACTCCTGCCATGTAGACACACTAACGATGGATACCTCTGGAACGTACGTCTGGTGCAGGAGAAAAGGCCATCAGTAGAATGACTCCCATAAATCGGAACCAACGATCAAAGACTGGACCGTAACATGTTACACCTAAGAGGTCGTGCATGATTTATTTGACAATATGTTTCGCTCATGGACTCCTAATGGCAGGTAAAAAGGATTTGACCTACTTGGTGTCATGTTAATAGTCCGAGTTAATACACTGTAATCTATTCTAGACTGTTCCTCTTAAAGTCGCCATATTACGGGTCATGACCTTTATTGTGGGATAAAAATGGATTTTAAAAGCCTCTCTAATGTGCAGCTCTAAAGTAGTCTCCTCAATAGCCATCGCCTTGAAGTGTCGAGCTGCTCGATAATGTAATCTGTGCCACTGTCCCTAAAGGAGCCGTCTCCATGTAATGACATTTAATGTCTCGCTAATGTCCCCTAATAGAATAGTCTCTCTACAAAATGTCTGCTAAAATGTCCCTAGGCCCAAAGAAACACGACACCTAAAGAACAAGGGTATAAAAATCTGATGTGAGACAGGTCGAGATGAAGGGAGGCGGAAGAAGAATAGACAACCTCATTTGCCCGTCAATTCTATTGCCACTCTTTGAAGCTAGAAGATGGATGCAAGCGTCACTAGATGTCTCGCTAACGGGGTGTCCTAACTGTCGCTAATGTCTCTAAAAGTGCTTGCGGTTGGGAGGGCGTCTCTCAAGTGTTGCACTGGGTACGAATGCGACTTCGCGTGCGCTCAGTAGGCCTCCCTAATGCGGGAAAGAGCAGGTCTGCCTCAATCGTATCTAATGTCGCTCCGCTCACTCGCTCACGTCGCTAACCACTAGCACCTCTAATGAGCTTGTGGCGCCCTAAATAAGTACTGGCGCGCCGCTAGAAAGAAGGGTCCGGGGAGAGGTGTACGAGCATAGAGTGGTCGTCGCTAGTAGAGGGTCAGCAGTAGAGAGTTCTAATCGTCGGCGCGCAGTAAGTGTCAATCGAAAGAGAGGCTGCGTAATGGTACGCCCAATGACAGTAGAGAGAGCCGCTAAAGTCACCGGCCCGCTTTTTTACAAGTTTGGTGATTATCTGTTGTTTTAAAAAAACAAAGTCCCTAGATGTCTCCGTATTCCTCTATGTCCTAAAGTCTCCTAATGTCCCTAAACTCCTAGATGTCCCTAAGTTCCCTAAAGTCCCTAAAGTCCTAATGTCTCCTAATGTCCTAAGTCCTAAAGTCTAATGTCTCCTAATGTCTCCTAATAAAGTCTCCTAATGTCCCCTAAAGTCTCCTATGTCCCCCTAATGTCCCTAAGTCCTCCTAATGGTCCCCTAAAGTCTCCTAATGTCTCCTATGTCTCCTAATGTCCCCTAAAGTCTCCTAATGTCTCTAAAGTCTCTAAAAGTCTCTAAAAGTCTCCAAAAGTCTCCAAATGTCCCGTAATGTTGCCTTAAGTCGTCTTAAGTCTCTTAATGTCCCCTAAAGTCTCTTAATGTCCCCTAAAGTCTCCTAAATGGTCTCAAAGTCTCTTAAAGTCTCTCCTCTCTTGTTCCAGGCTAACTTGTGCTTTGTGGACATCGATAACCGCTTCGTCGACCTTCCCGAGGACTTCCCGCAGTTCCCGCTCAAATCTGACCTGATCCAGGAGCTGAGGGAGGTCCTGCAGCGCTCCGGCATCTCCGGCCCGGACTCCAGCTCGTGTCCCGGGTCGCCGCGGCCGTGCAGTTCCCCTCGTACGTCCAGCGCGCTCCGGAGAAACTCCGCCTCCAGCCTTCACGCGCAAGACCAGTGCAACGGCAACCTGCGCCCCGACGAGGAGGCCGTCCTGGAGCTGCTGCAGAAGAACGAGACGCTGGAGCGGCTGGAGGCGCTGACCAGACGCACCGGGGTCAGCGTGGCCCGAGTGGACGCGCTCAGGGCCGGGTTCAAGGGTCAGAGGTCCGAGGTGAGGACAGGCACACAAGAAGGTCACGCCTTATTCTGCAAAAACTTAAAAGTGCAGATAGACGCCCGATATATTCAGTTCATTACGAGACTAAACACACCGATTATTCCTGATTACGACTAAAGTCGCTCACACGACTTAAAGTCCTGAAGCCGCTACTGTTAGCCGCTCCCGTTAGCCGCTCGCGCTAGCCGCTCGCGTTAGCCGCTGACCTTAGCCGCTCACATTAGGCGCTTGCCTTAGGCGCTCGCGTTAGCCGCTCGCGTTAGCCGCTCGCGTTAGCCGCTCCCGTTAGCCGCTCACCTTAGCCGCTCACATTAGCCGCTCGCCTTAGCCGCTCCCGTTAGCCGCTCACATTAGCCGCTCGCCTTAGCCGCTCCCGTTAGCCGCTTGCCTTAGCCGCTCCCGTTAGCAGCTCACCTTAGCCGCTCCCGTTAGCCGCTTGCGTTAGCCGCTCACATTAGGCACTCGCCTTAGCCGCTCCCGTTAGCCGCTCGCGTTAGCCGCTCACCTGGAGCTTCTGAAAAATAGTTTCCGCTCTCAGACAAAAGTTGAATAATCCAGTTTGTTTTATAATAAATAAACCGTGTGTGGGAGTTTCAGCAAACTTGTTCCCACCCAAAGAGGTTGTATGAGGCACTTGAGCGCCTTCTGGTGGTCTAGCTGTGTATTACAAGTATATTTTTAAAAAGCACTCTATTCAGAAAATATCAATAATTCGAGTTGTAAAAAGTAACAGTTATGCAGTCATTTTAACCAAATATATGAACGTTTGATTTAAAGCTTGTATTGTTAGTCCATTTTAGAAGCTCTTTCTTGTTCCGTGCAGACGGAGGAGCAGCGTCCGAGCTCGCGTCTGGAGGAGGAGAAGAGGGCGGCCATGTTGAACGCTCAGCTCAGAGAAGTGTTCGCGTCCCGCTTCATCTCCATGTTCTGTGACTACGAAGCCTTCGTGATCCACAGCTGCTCTGACCTGGAGTCGTGGCTCACGGCGCGCGAGAACATGCACAACTTCGACAAGGTGAGCCACAAACGCAGCTCCGGGTCGAACGGATGAGGTCACGGTTCTGTGGGTTTCCTTTGTGAGCTCAGAATGCTCCACCCGCTGATGTCATGAGGTGGCGCTCCGCTTGTGTTTTAAAGTCCTTCAACTTTAACATTTGAACGCTGCTTTTGCTACAAAACTGTTTTTTTAAGGATTTTTATTTGTTTTGACAAAAAATATTTTTAGTTTTAGTCAAAAGAAATATCTTAATTTTGTCGATTACATCCATTAAAGTTCTGGTCAAACAGATCATTTTATTCTTACAGTGATGAAGAGTGTGTTTTCATGGGTCGCGCCCAGTCGCTCTCAGTCGCGCCCAGTCGTGCCCAGTCGTGCCCAGTCGTGCTCAGTCGCGCCCAGTCGCGCCCAGTCGCGCCCAGTCGCGCCCAGTCGCGCTCAGTCGCGCCCAGTCGCGCCCAGTCGCTCTCAGTCGCGCCCAGTCGCGCCCAGTCGCGCCCAGTCGCGCCCAGTCGCGCCCAGTCGCGCCCAGTCGCGCTCAGTCGCGCTCAGTCGCGCTCAGTCGCGCCCAGTCGCGCCCAGTCGCGCCCAGTCGCGCCCAGTCGCGCCCAGTCGCGCCCAGTCGCGCCCTCAGTTGTGCCCAGTCGTGCTCAGTCGTGCTCAGTCGTGCTCAGTCGCGCCCAGTCGCGCCCAGTCGCGCCCAGTCGCGCCCAGTCGCGCCCAGTCGTGCTCAGTCGTGCCCAGTTGTGCCCAGTCGTGTTCTTGGACATTAAGTTTGTTGAATGTAATTGAATCGTAACACTTCAGAAAGACTCCTATTGCAGACGGACTGTTTAGTTCATTTTATTTTTACATTTTGTCTTTATCTTTATTAAAGACCAGGTTCCTCATAAAAACAAGTCAAAAGTGAGCAGTGAATGATATAATGTGATAAATGGTTCTGTCTTTCTGGTTTCTGGGAATGAAAAGTGGAACTTAACTTAACTCTAACTTTCACTCGTTTACTTTTTTTCTTTCATGTTTTGTTTCTATTATTTGACAGAAATATCAGTAAAATGTATGTAAATGTAGTTTTAGTCAGCAAAAATATGATAATGACCAAAATATTTAGTCGACGGACTGAACACTGCTACGTCACATTTCTTGCTAAAAGCTAGCTTCAGTCCATGCGCCCTCTGCTGGCAGCGATGACACTGTGTTTCCCATATGAGGTGTTTTCTAAGCGTTCTGTGTCTCAGGCGTCGTTTCTGTCGGAGCAGCCCGAGCACTTCCTCCCGTTCCTCTCGCGCTTCATCGAGACGCAGATGTTCGCCTCCTTCATCGACAATAAGATCATGTCCCAGTGGGAACAGAAGGAGGCGCTGCTGCGAGTGTTCGACCAGCGCATCCAGAAGAGGAAGCTCTACCAGCACCGAGCACCCACCCTGAGCGCCAGCTCCCAGCGCTGCCACACCACCCTCATGCTCCAGGCCGGTAAGGACCAGCACCCACCAGCACCCATGAACACCCACCAGCACCTACAAGCATCCACAAGCACCCACCATCACACACCATCACACACCATCACACACCAGCACCCACCAGCACCCACGAGCACCCATGAGCACCCATGAGCACCCATGAGCACCCATGAGCACCCATGAGCACCCATGAACACCCATGAACATCCATGAACACCCACCAGCATAACACCCAATGAGCAGCCCAGCACCCTATGAACACCCATGAGCACCCATGAGCACCCATGAACACCCGCAGCACCCTACATGAACAACCCCATGAACCAGCACCCCAGCACCCTTTGAGGCTGGATTCAGGTCTTCTCACTGTGCCTGCACTTCCCTCCAGCCCAGGCGTGGAGCAGAGGTACCAGAGGATCGACCACACGGCGGTGCTGCCCTCACCTGCTCAACATGAGGATCGGACAGGGACGCTTCACCCAGGGTGCTTCCCCAGTCTGCAGGCGAGGTCATGAACACCCCCAAACAGGTGAGGTCTCATGAACACGCCCCCAAACAGGTGAGGTCCTCATGAACACGCCCCCAAACAGGTGAGGTCCTCATGAACAGCCCCCAAACAGTGAGGTCCTCATAACACGCCCCCAAACAGGTGAGGTCCTCATGAACACGCCCCCAAACAGGTGAAGTCCTCATGAACACGCCCCCAAACAGGTGAGTCCTCAGAAAGCCCCCAACAGGTAGGTCCTCATGAACACGCCCCCCAAACAGGTGAGGTCATGAACACCCCCCCAAACAGTTTTCTTCATATGCATGTTATAAGTTTATAAATGAAATGCCAGGTCTAAAACCAGGCCTAAACCAGGTCTAAAGCAGCCTAAACCAGTCTAAACAGGCCTAAACCAGGTAAACCTCTAAACCAGGCCTAAACCAGGTCTAAACCAGGTCTAAACCAGGCCTAACCAGTCTAAACCAGTCTAAACCAGGTCTGAACCAGGCCTAACCCTGTTGCAGGTGACTCACAGTCCTCAGAGACAGACTCAGAGAGCAGCAGATTCGGCCTGGACAAAGACCTTAAAGATACAGGATCCAAACCAGCTCAGACTGTCTTCTTCTTCGTCTTCGTCGTCTTCTTCTTCTTCTTCTTCTTTTATTTTGCATGATCTAAATTTTAAGTCTAATTTCTTTCTTTTCGTCCCGTTTGCCTCTCTTTATTATTGCATTCCTCCCCCCCTCACCTCCCTCCTCCTCTCCTCCCCCTCACCTCCCTCTCTCCTCCACTCCTCCACCTCACCTTCTCTCCTCCCCTCACCTCTCCTCTTTCTCCTCCACCTCACCTCTCCTCCTCCTCACCTCCTTCTCTCCTCCTCCCCCTCACTCCTCTCCCTCCTCCTCGTTCCCTCGTGCAGTCCTCCTTGGGCGGAGGAGGCCGAGCGCTCGTCTTTACTGAACTCGATGGCGTTTTGGGAGTGGGACCACGGCGTTCCTCGGCAGACGAATCCGCCCAAAAAGTCTGCGTCGGCCTCGTGCCTGGTACGTGGTCCTGACCGCGGGGCCGAAGGGCCGAAGGGCGTGGCCAGAGGAGTAATATGATATGCATAATAATAATCATCAGACAGTTTATCATAGTATTTTGGCTCTTTATTAAAATTCCAATGAATTTTTGTAATTTTCAATGCAATATTCATTTTAAATATTCATTTTAAATATTCATTTTAAATATTCGTTTTAAATATTCGTTTTAAATATTCATTTTAAATATTTGCTTTAAAATGTCGCGTGTCTTTACTCTCTCTCTTCCCTTCACGTAACGACTGTCAAATAAAGCCTTTGGGCCAGAAAAATCTTAAAAAAATAAAAAACAACTAATAATAATAAATAATAGTGAATATAAAGAAATCCAAACTGAATAACTGTTGTGAAACAGCGCCCCCTATTGGAGTGCATTGCTCCGAGTGAAAGTGTAACTCTGAGCTCAGACCTCAGGCCAGTGAGAGCTCCTCCTGAACTGCTCAACTCCAAACGTCTTCAGAGCAGTTTGGGTCAGAAACATGAAGATCCATGAAGGTTTGAGAGGCTTCTCCAGAACGTGCCACCGCGCGATCTGCGGAGGACCGCCTGCGGAGCCCGCCTGCGGAGGCCGTCGTCCAATGGTCGTTCCTCTGCAGATCCTGGACCTTGCTTGAGATTGATGTCTGTTTGGCAGCACACATTAACAGTTCTTCTCTTCCTCCTCCTCCCTGTCGCTCCTCCTCCCGTCGCTTCCTCCTCCCTGTCGCTCCTCCTCCTCCTCCTCCCTGTCGCCTGTCCTCCTCCTCCCTTGTCGCCCCTCCTCCTCCCTCCTGTCGCTCCTCCTCCGCCCTGTCGCTCCTCCTCCTCCCTGTCGCTCTTCCTCCTCCACCTCGCCCTCCTCCTCCACCTCGCTACCTCCTCCTCTCCCTGTCGCTCCTCCTCCTCTCTCCTCCTCAGCAGTTGCAGGAGGCTCGAGCTCTGGGGAAGTCCCTTCCGTCAGCCCAATACCTCTCAGACCTGTCTCCGCGGTGATCGCTCAGACCAACTGGAAGTTTGTGGAGGTCTTCTGAAGAGTGTCGCCTGAAGGTAAAGAGGAGCCCACTGTTCACCTGGGTCTGATGTCCTCCACGTTTGACCCGGTTTAAATGAAGTAGAACATGTTAATGTGATTCTTCTGCTCCTTTGACCTTCTCCTCTCTGCTCTCTCAGACGAAGCGCCTCCTGGTGTCCAAAATGGGGCCGTGAGCGGTGGAGCTGGGTCATGGAGACGCGATGATCACCAGGTCTGGAGGAGAACACTCTGATTGCGTCTCTGTGTGACCTCCTGGAGCGGATCTGGAGCCACGGACTGCTCGTCAAACATGGTGAGAGCAGGAAACCAGCAGGTGAGCAGGTGAGAGCAGGAGAACCAGCAGGTGAGAGCAGGAGAACCAGCAGGTGAAAGAGACTAGCGGAAGAGCAGAACACTAAGCAGAAACCCAGGTGAGAGCGGAGAGAGAACCGCAAGGTGAGAGCAGGTGAGAACAGTCAGAGCAAACAAGCAGTGAGAGCAGGAGAACCAGCAGTAGAGAAGCAACGAGAGTGAGGGAGAACCAGGCAGGGTGAGAGCAGAGAACCAGACGGCGAGAGCAGGGAACACCAGCAGGTAAGCAGAGACCAGCGGTAGGAGAAGAGCAGGAGAACCAGCAGGTGAGAGCAGGCAGAAACCAGCGGGTGAGAGCAGGAGAATCCAGCGGGGAGAGCAGAGAAGCAGGTAGGAGGAAACCAAGCAGGGTGAGAGCAGGAGAACCACGGGAGCAACAGGGTGAAGAGCAGGAGATAGACGGGTAAGAGGAGAACCAGCAGGGTAAGCAGGAGAACCAGCAGGAGAGCAGAAACCAGCGGTTGAGAGCAGGAGAACCAGGTGAGCAGAGAACCAGCAGGTGAGAGCAGAGAACCAGCAGGTGAGAGCAGGAGAACCAGCAGTGAGAGCAGGAGAACCAGCAGGTGAGAGCAGGAGAACCAGCAGGTGAGAGCAGGAGAACCAGCACCAAACACACAAGTACAAAATGACCCTAAAATAAAGTGAAAAATGAATAAGACTTTTATAGATTCCACCTGGACAGTTTTGCTTTATTTCAAGTCCTAAAAGTCATTTTGAGTGAATTTACCTTCAGCTTCAAAAGGGAACGGTCCAAACCCAAGTCCATGCTCCTGCTCGAGCTATTACAGGCTTTATGACGTTTTTATAGTTTAATTTTGTACGTTATGTTGAGTTTGACACCTCTGTTCTGAAGGCCTCACATCAGAGCGAGTCAAACTGAACCACCCTCAATGTTTGGTGTGATATAAATGTCATATAAATGTGATAAGTCTCTGCTGCACACAAACACTGGTCGTCTGATGTTTGTCCAGGGGAAGTCGTCTCTATGGTCGCACCTGCTCCACTATCAGGCCCGCGAGGAGCGACTGGAGCAGCAGGCGGCTCACGGTAAGTCTTTTTCACCTTGTTGTTACTGTATTTGGAGTGATTCCTGCATGTTTGAGTTCACCCTGTCTGAGCTTCGAGTGCTCACTTACCCCCTGTCCCCGCCCACATCCCTCTACTTACTGCTCTGGGTCGTAGACAAAATAACCATCCTAAAATGTCACGTAGGGCTGTTGTCGTGTCGTCTGTTGTTGTTTGTGGTTGTGTTGTCTGTTGTTGTCTGTTGTTGGCATGTTTTCTGTTGTTGTCGTGTTGTCTGTTGTTGTCGTGATGTTGTCATGTTGTCTGTTGTTGTCATGTTGTCTGTTGTTGTCGTGATGTTGTCATGTTTTCTGTTGTTGTCGTGGTGTTGTCTGTTGTTGGCATGTTTTCTGTTGTTATGTTGTCTGTTGTTGTCGTGTTGTCTGTTGTTGTCATGTTGTTTGTGGTTGTGTTGTCTGTTGTTGTCTGTTGTTGGCATGTTTTCTGCTGTTGTCATGTTGTCTGTTGTTGTCGTGTTGTCTGTTGTGGCATGTTGTGTTGTTGTCTGTGTTGTCTGTTGTTGTCATGTTGTTTGTTGTGTGTTGTCTGTTGTTGTCTGTTGTTGGTTTCTGTTGTCATGTTGTCTGTTGTTGCGTGGTGTTGTCATGTTGTCTGTTTGTTGGCATGTTGTCTGTTGTTGTTGTTGTCTGTTGTTGTCTGTTGTGTCGTGTTGTCTTTGTTGTCGTGTTTTCTGCTGTTGTCGTGTTGTCGTTGTCATGTTGTCTGTTGTTGTCATGTTGTTTGTCGTGTTGTCTGTTGTTGGTCGTGTTGTCGTTGTCATGTTGTCTGTTGTTGTCTGTCATGTTGTCTGTTGTTGTCATGTTGTCTGCTGTTGTCATGTTGTCTGTTGTCGTGTTGTCTGTTGTTGTCGTGTTGTCTGTTGTTGTCGTGGTGTTGTCATGTTGTCTGTTGTTGTCATGTTGTCTGTTGTTGTCGTGTTGTCTGTTGTCATGTTGTCTGTTGTATGTTGTTGTCATGTTTTTGCTGTTGTCATGTTGTCGTGTTGTCTGTTGTTGTTTGTGTGTGTTGTCATGTTGTCTGTTGTTGTCTGTTGTTATGTTTTCGGTTGTTGTCATGTTGTCTGCTGTTGTCGTGTTGTCTGTTGTTGTCGTGTTGTCTATTGTTGTCTGTTGTTGTTGTGTGTTGTCTGTTGTTGTCGTGTTGTCTGTGTTGTCGTGTTGTCTATTGTTGTCTGTTGTTGTTGTGTTGTCTGTTGTTGTCATGTTGTCTGTTGTCTGTTGTCGTGGTGTTGTCATGTTGTCGTGTTGTCTGTTGTTGTCGTGGTGTGGTCATGTTGTCTGTTGTTGTCGTGTTGTCTGTTGTCGTGTTGTCTGTTGTTGTCGTGTGTTTGTCATGTTGTCTGTTGTTGTCGTGTTGTCTGTTGTCTGTTGTTGTCGTGGTGTTGTCATGTTGTCTGTTGTTGTCGTGTTGTCTGTTGTTGTCGTGTTGTCTGTTGTTGTCATGTTGTCGTGGTGTTGTCATGTTGTCTGTTGTTGTCGTGTTGTCTGTTGTTGACTGTTGTTGTCGTGGTGTTGTTGTCTGTTGTTGTCGTGGTGTTGTCATGTTGTGTCTGTTGTTGTCGTGTTGTCTGTTGTTGTCTGTTGTTATCATGTTGTCTGTTATGTTTTCTGCTGTTGTCATGTTTTTCTGCTGTTTGTGTTTTCTGTTGTCCATGTTGTCTGTTGTTGTCATGTTTCTGCTGTTGTCGTGTGTCGTTGTTGTCATGTTGTCTGTTGTGTTGTTGTCGTTTGTCTGTTGTTGTCTGTTGTTGTCTGTGTTGTCATGTCTGTTGTTGTCGTTTGTGTTGTCATGTCTGTTGTTGTCGTGTTGTCTGTTGTTGTCATGTTGTCTGTTGTTGTCGTGTTGTTGTTGTTATGTTTTCTGTTGTTGTCATGTTGTCTGTTGTTGTCGTTGTTGTCTGTTGTTGTCTGTGTTGTCTGTTGTCTGTTGTTGTCGTGGTGTGTTGTCATGTTGTCTGTTGTCATGTTGTCTGTGTTTGTCTGTTGTCTGTTGTTGTCGTGTTGTCTGTTGTCATGTTGTCTGTGTTGTCATGTTGTCTGCTGTTTTCGTGTTGTCGTGTTGTCGTTGTCTGTGTTTGTCTGGTGTTGCCATGTTGTCTGTTGTCGTGTTGTCTGTTGTTGTCTGTTGTTGTCATGTTGTCTGTTGTTGTCGTGTTGTATTGTTGTTGTCGTGTGTTGTCATGTTGTGTTGTTGTTGTTGTCTGTTGTGTTTGTTGTCTGTTTGTTGTTGTTGTCGTGTTGTCTGTGTTGTTGTCGTTGTATGTTGTCTTTGTTGTTTTTGTCATGTTGTCTGTTTTGTCTGTTGTTGTCGTGTTGTCTGTTGTTGTCTGTTGTTGTTGTCATGTTGTCTGTTGTTGTTGTCGTGTTGTCTGTTGTTGTCTGTTGTCGTGTGTTGTCCGTGTTTCGGTTGTCTGTTTCTGTGTTGTCGTGTTGTCTGTTTTGTCGTTGTGTTTGTCATGTTGTCTGTTGTCGTGTTGTCTGTTGTTGTTGTGTCGTGTTGCATGTTGTCTGTTGTCGTGTTGTGTTGTTGTCTGTGTTGTCATGTTGTCTGTTGTTGTCGTGTTGTCTGTGTTGTTGTCTGTGTGTGTTGTTGTCTGTGTGTCTGTTGTCATGTTGTCTGTTGTCTGTTGTTGTGTTGTCATTTGTCTGTGTTTCGTCTGTGTTGTGTTGTGGTCATGTTGTCGTGTTGTCTGTTGTTGTCTGTTGTTGGTTGTGTTGTCATGTTGTCTGTTGTTGTCGTCGTGTTGTCTGTTGTGGTCATGTTGTCTGTTGTTTTGTGCAGGCGATCAGGAGAGGAGGCGGTCTGACTGCAGCGCTCTGAACTCTGCTCGCCTCGCTCTGCTGCAGGACATGAGGTAAACACCATCTGACCTGAGCTCAAAGACCTGCTCAATCATCATCTGATCCTGTTGTTTCCGGCTCGTTCCTCAGACACGTGCAGCTGATGTCGGAGATAAAGACGGACGTGGGCCGAGCTCGCGCCTGGCTCCGCCTCTCTCTGGAGAAGAAGATGCTCTCGCAGCATCTGAGACAGCTTCTGTCCAGACAAGGCCTGACCAAGTGAGTCCAGACTCAGACCCAGAACTAGAACTAAAATATGAAATATGTTGACAGTAAAAGTGGTCTTCATCAGAGGAAGAGCTCCAGCTCCACACTGCCCCCAGAGGTGGTCCTAGGGCAGCGGAGCTGAAACTGTAGGTCTTTATTCCTGGTCCTAACTGGCCTGACCACAAACCATTTCAAAGAGGAACGTTTGAAGCCTGGTCTTAAATTAAGAGACTGTGTCGGCCTCTTTAACATGGACAGGAGCTGATTCCACAACACAGGAGCTTGGGACCTCCTACTGTGCTTTTAGAGACCCTTGGGACCACCAGAAGTCCAGCATTTTGAGAGCAAAGTGCTCTGATTGGTATGATAAGGTCCTATAGCATCTTTGAGGTCGGATGGGCGTGGTCATTTATGGCTTTGGAAGTCAGGGGAGGAGTTTAAATGTGATTCTAAACTGGACAGGAGCCAGTGAAGAGACTCCAGCACCGGCGTAATGTGCTCTCTTCTTTTAGTTCCTGTTCGTAATCTTGCTGCTGCATTTTGAACCAGTTAAAGCTTTTTATGGAGCTTTTAGGACACGCTGCAGCAGGAGTTACAGGAGTCTAATCTAGATGTTACAAACGCATGGAGATGTTCTTCAGCATCACTTTTAGGCCAGATTTGTCTGATTTTGGCTTTATTACACAGATGGAAATAGGCTGTTTTTACAGGCTTGATTTATGTGCTTTGAATGAGAGCTCTTGGTCCAATCAGACTCCAAGGTTTCTAAGGTTCTCACATTCTGGTACCTTCTCACACATTCTCGTACCTTCTCACATGTTCACGTTCGTTCTCACATGTTCTCGTACCTTCTCACATGTTCTTGTACCTTCTCACACATGCTCGTACCTTCTCACACGTTCTCGTGCCTTCTCACACGTTCTCGTACCTTCTCACACGTTCTCGTTCGTTCTCACAGAAAGCTGTACAAACGGTACGCGTTCCTTCGCTGTGAGGAGGAGAAGGAGCAGTTCCTCTTCCACCTGCTCTCGCTCAACGCCGTCGACTACTTCTGCTTCACCAGCGTCTACACCACCATCAGTGAGTGTGTTTGTTGTAATAGAACTGAACTCTGACTCTCTTTGCGGTTGTAAAGACTCCATATCGTGTGTGTGTGTGTGTGCAGTGATCTCGTACCGCGTGGCCATCGTGCCCATGAAGAAGCTCAGTAACAGCCTCCTGACCTCTAACCCCTGGGTCTGTGTGTCCGGAGAGCTCAGGGACTCAGGGGTCCGAGCCATCCCCAAAAACCTGCTGGAGATGGGCTTCGACGTGAGTTGAGGAGGAGGAGGGGAAGGTGGAGGAGGAGGCGGAGGAGGGAGGGGAGGAGGAGGAAGAGAGGGGAAGGAAGGAGGAGGAAGAGGAGGGAAGGTGGAGGAGGAGGAAGAGGAGGGAAGTGGAGGAGGAGGGAAGGTGGAGGAGGGGAAGGTGGAGGAGGAGGAGGAGGGGAGGCGAGGAGACAGAAGAGGGGGACGGTGGGAGGAGGAGGGAAGGGGGAGGAGCAGGTGCAGGAGGAGGGGGAGGAGGCGGAGGAGGGGAAGTGGAGGAGGAGACAGAAGAGGAGGAGGAGGGGCGGAGGAGGGGAAGGTGGAGGAGGAGGAGACAGAAGAGGAGGGGAAGGGGGAGGAGCAGGCGCAGGAGGAGGAGGAGGAGACAAAAGAGGAGGGGAAGGTGGAGGAGGAGAAGGAGGAGGGGGAAAAGGAGGGGAAGGTGGAGGAGGAGGGGAGGTGGAGAAGAAAGAGGAGGAGGAGGAGGAGGGCAAAAGAGGAGGGGAGAAGGAGAAAGAGGAGATGGAGGGGCATATGGGGGAGCAAGAGGAAGGGGAGTAGGAGGAGGAGAAGAAAGAGGAGGGAGGAGGAGTTAGGAGAACCTTACAAAGTCCCACAAACATTACATTTTCCTCTGGGTTTCATTCATTCATTCATTCATGGATTTACTTTTGGCCTTCGCGTCCATTCAGAGCCCTCACGACTCGATTCCCAACACCAACTTTGACGCCACAAAAACCATTCGACACAAAACACATTTTCACACAAGTTCTGAGAAAGCTCAAGATCGTTCTCAAACTGAGCACTCACAGTTTGTCCCGTTTGTGACTTTAGTATCGATACTGCTCCAAATGAGTATTCGATACTTTTGATCGATTAGAACCTGTTTTTCGATTCTTTTGCCAGCTCTGCCTCTGTTAGGTCACGTCTGCTGCACATTTCCATAACGTAAAATGTTTTCTGTCATTATGCGCTTAAACCTGTTGCATCTTTTTCATTTTGAATCATTATCAATCACTCTTTATCATTATGAATCATCAGTGTTAAGTTAATTTGGTCTTGTTCTTGTGTTTTGGCTCAGTCTGCGTTCAGGTCTCACTCTCACATCTCCACCATCTTCAAGGTCAGAGCTTCTCCTCTTCGTCTCGCTTCACGTTGTGTGTGTTCAGCTCTGTGTTTGTGTGTGTGCGTCGAGCGCCTCGCACACTTTATAACTTCAGTGTCTTGTGTGTCCGTGTCAGTGTCAGAACCTGGGCCGGCTCACCACGCTGCAGATCGGACACGACAACGCTGGGCTTCTGGCCAAGCTGCTGCTGGACTGTGTTCTGGTCCGGAACGAGGTGACGGGACACACCTACAGGTCAGGAGCAAGCCAAAACGGTCCTGTCCGGGGACGCCACTGGGTCCGAATGTTAGCGCTACCATTATGGCCCGGCCGATACAGATGTGGGGCGCGATACATGAGGAAGTTTGGGATGTCATGTAAAATAAACTTGTTGGCGGCTTATTATCCAGAGTTTGGGAAGAGTGAATCTTTTTATCGTGTTATTGAGCTGAAAAAAATTTTGTTGTTCAGATTCCCGTGCGGCCAGTGGCTCTGACCTCTGACCTGAAGCCTCCACACTTGTTTTCCCCATCCTGAAGCCTCCACACTTGTTTCCCCCATCCTGTAGCCTTCACACTTGTTTCCCCCGTCCCGAAGCCTCCACACTTGTTTCCTGTGTCCTGAAGCCTCCACACTCGTTTCCCCCGTCCTGTAGCCTCCACACTTGTTTCCCCCATCCTGAAGCCTCCACACTTGTTTCCCCCGTCCTGAAGCCTCCACACACTTGTTCCTGTGTCCTGAGCCTAGCACCACTTGTTTCCTGTGTCCTGAAGCCTCCACACTTGTTCATCCGTCCTGAAGCCTCCACACTTGTTTTCCCCGTCCTGAAGCCTCCACACTTGTTTTTCCTGTTGTCCTGAAGCCTCCACACTTGTTTCCCGTCGCTACCATCCTGTAGCCTTCACACTTCTTTCCCCCGTCCGAGAGCCTCCACACTTGTTTTCCCCGTCCTGAAGCCCCCACACTTGTTTCCCCTGTCCTGAAGCCTTCACACTTGTTTCCCCCGTCCCGAAGCCTCCACACTTGTTTCCTGTGTCCTGAAGCCTCTCACACTCGTTTCCCCCGTCCTGTAGCCTCCACACTTGTTCCCCCATCCTGAAGCCTCCACACTTGTTTCCCCCGTCCTGAAGCCTCCACACTCGTTTCCCCCGTCCTTAAGCGTCCACACTTGTTCCCCCATCCCTGAAGCCTCCACACTTGTTTCCCCCGTACCTGAAGCCTCCACACTGTTTCCCCCGTCCTGAAGCCTCCACACCTGTTCCCCGTCCTGAACTCCACACTGTTTCCCTCGTTCTGAGCCTCCACACTTGTTTCCCCGTCTGAAGCCTCCACACCTGTTTCCCCCGTCCTGAAGCCTCCACACTTGTTTCCCCCGTCCTGAAGCCTCCACACCTGTTTTCCCCCGTCCTGAAGCCTCCACACTTGTTGTCCTCCGTCCTGAAGCCTGTCCACACTTGATATTGTCCACTCGCGTCCTGAAGCCTCCACACCTGTTTCCCCGTCCTGAAGCCTCCAACACTTTTCGTCTGAAGCTCCAACCTGTCCCCGTCCTGAAGCGCCTCCACACTTTGTTTTTCCCCGTCTGAAGCCTCACACTTGTTTCCCAAGCCTCCACACTTGTTTCCCCCGTCCGGAAGCCTCCACACTTGTTTCCCCCGTCCTGAAGCCTCCACACCCGCGTTACCGCGTTATTGACCTGAAAAAACTCTTGTGGTTCAGATTCCCGTGCGGCCGGTGGCTGGGCAAAGGCGTGGACGATGGCAGTCTGGAGCGCGTGCTGATCGGGGAGCTGCTGCCCCCTGGTGGCGGCGCGGAGGACGAGGCCGGGCGAGGCGGCGGAACGCCTCCTCCGCAGAGCTCGCCCTACCAGACGCGGAGGATCAGCCTGAGCAGCATCGCAGCCCGCGGAAACAGTGAGCGAAGATTACGCCTCGTCTCCACCAGAACGCCTCGTCTTCACGCAGGCGAAACGAGGCGGCGAGAAGCAGAAAAGAAAGAGATACACAACGAAAAGTGACAAAAATGAGACCAAAAGTGACAAACATGCAACTAAAAGCGGCAAAAACTAAACGCAACCAAAACATGACATAAAGTGACAAAATGTGACAAAAAGTTAGAACTGGTGGAGCTGCTTAAAACATCGCCCACGAACGATAATCACACATCAAAGCACCCACACAACTCTGAAGTCACAGTTAAACACACAATTATGTCCTTCATTTGTTCTGCAGCGAGTAACTTAAAGTGACAAAAACACGACTGAAAGCGACTAACAGTGACAAAATGTGACCAAAAGTGACCAAAAATGAGTAAAAGAACCAAAAAATATATTTCCAGGTCGTAATGCGTCTGACATGATAAAGAGAGGTTCAAACGCAGCGTCGAGGCTTTGCACACAAGGCAAAGACATGAGGCAAAACTGTTCCTGTGCACGCTCGCTTTAGCCACGCCCCTCACACACATACACTTGGAATTTCTAAACGTCTTGACTTAAATGTCTTGACTGAGAGGAGACAGGATAACCACTCTGCCACACGTGTTGTCGACAATAATCGGATGTGTTCCTCTGTTTTCAGAGCCCACATCAGGGCAGATCCAGGATGCGGTTGGAGAAGTGGTCAACAACATGATCAAGCACTTTCATAAACCGGAAAAAGAGGTTTGTTGCCTGAATGTGTGTTTCCCCTCTCCTGAAGCCCTCCACACTTGTCTCCTCTCTGACCTGAAGCCTCCAAACTTGTCCTCTCTGACCTGAAGCCTCCACACTTGTCTCCTCTCTGACCTGAAGCCTCCAACTTGTCTCCTCTGACCTGAACCAACTTGTCTCCTTCTGACCTGAAAGCCTCCACACTTGTCTATTTCCGACCTGAAGCTCCACACTTGTCTCCTCTCTGACCTGAAGCCTCCACACTTGTCTCCTCTCTGACCTGAAGCCTCCAACGTGTCTCCTCTCTGACCTGAAGCCTCCACACTTGTCTCCTCTCTGACCTAGCTCCAACTTGTCTCCTCTCTGACCTGAAGCCTCCACACTTGTCTCCTCTTGACCTGAAGCCTCCAACTTGTCTCCTCTCTGACCTGAAGCCTCCACACACTTGTCTCCTCTCTGACCTGAGCCTCCACACTTGTCTCCTTCTCTGACCTGAAGCCTCCACACTTGTCTCCTCTCTGACTGAAGCCTCCACACTTTCTCCTCTCTGCTGAAGCTCCACACTTGTCTCCTCTACACCTGAAGCCTCCACAGTCTCCTCTCTGCTGAAGCCTCCACACTGTCTCCTCTCTGACCTGAAGCCTCCACACTTGTCTCCTCTCACCTGAAGCCTCCACACTTGTCTCCTCTCTGACCTGAAGCCTCCACACTTGTCTCCTCTCTGACCTGAAGCCTCCACACTTGTCTCCTCTCACCTACACTCTGCCTCCTTGGAACTTGTCTCCTCTCTGACCTCTAAACGTCTTGACTGAAGCCTACCACACTTGTCTCCTCTCTGACCTGAAGCCTCCACACTGTCTCCTCTCTGACCTGAAGCCTCCACACTTGTCTCTCTCTCTGACCTAAGCCTCCACTCTGCCACTTGTCTCCTCTCTGACCTGAAGCCTCCACACTTGTTGCCTCGACACTCTCTCCTGACTAATGTCTCTCTCTCGGCCTCCACTTGTCTCCTCTCTGCCCCCACACTTGTCTCCTCTCTTGACCTGAAAGCCTCCAACACTTGTCTTCTCTCTGACCTGAAGCCTCCACACTTTGTCTCCTCTCTGACCTGAAGCCTGAAGCCTCCACACTTGTCTCCTCTCTGACCTGAAGCCTCCACACTTGTCTCCTCTCTGACCTGCCTCCACACTGACCTGAAGCTCCACACTTGTCTCCTCTCTGACCTGAAGCCTCCACACTTGTCTCTCCTCTCTGAAGACCTGAAGCCTCACACTTGTCTCCTCTCTGACCTGAAAGCCTCCACACTTGTCTCCTCTCTGACCTGAAGCCTCCTGAAACACTTGTCTCCTCTCTGACCTGAAGCCTCCACACTTGTCTCCTCTCTGACCTGAAGCCTCCACACTTGTCTCCTCTCTGGACCTGAAGCCTCCACACTTGTCTCCTCTTCTGACCTGAAGCCTCCACACTTGTCTCCTCTCTGACCTGAAGCCTCCACACTTGTCTCCTCTCTGACCTGAAGCCTCCACACTTGTCTCCTCTCTGACCTGAAGCCTCCACACTTGTCTCCTCTCTGACCTGAAGCCTCCACACTTGTCTCCTCTCTGACCTGAAGCCTCCACACTTGTCTCCTCTCTGACCTGAAGCCTCCACACTTGTCTCCTCTCCGACCTGAAGCCTCCACACTTGTCTCCTCTCACCTGACAGCCTCCACACTTGTCTCCTCTCTGACCTGAAGCCTCCACACTTGTCTCCTCTCTGACCTGAAGCCTCCACACTTGTCTCCTCTCTGACCTGAAGCCTCCACACTTGTCTCTCTCTGACCTGAAGCCTCCACACTTGTCTCCTCTCTGACCGCTTGTCCTCTCTGACCTGAAGCCTCCACACTTGTCTCCTCTCTGACCTCGAAGCCTCCACACTTGTCTCCTCTCTGACCTGAAGCCTCCAAGCCTCTCACCGACTTGTCTCCTCTCTGCCTGAAGCCTCCACACTTGTCTCCTCTCTGACCTGAAGCCTCCACACTTGTCTCCTCTCTGACCTGAAGCCTCCACACTTGTCTCTCTCTCACCTGGCCTCCACACTTGTCTCCTCTCTGACCTGAAGCCTCCACACTGTCTCCTCTCTAGACCTGAACGCCTCCAGCGTAGTCCTTGGTCTACCTCTTGCTTGACCTGAAGGGGAGCCCTCCAGCACCTCTGAGTCGTCCTCTCGTTGGAACGCTCCTGGAAGCCTCCGACCATCTTCGTTCTCACTCGTTTGACCTAGGAGAAGCCTCCACACCTTGTCTTCCTCGAGTGCTGACCTGAAGGTCTCGACCACACTTTTCTCCTCGTTCTGACCTGACAGCCTGGCACACACTTGCTCTCCGTGACAAGGGGTCCAGCCTCGACGGTTAGGCGCCTCTGTGGGGAGAACAGCCCTGGTCACGGCTCTTGGAGCAGCTCTTCGTGTCACGGCATATCCGATAGAGAGTGCCTCTTGCGAGCTCTTCTGCAGAAAGGAGGAACACATCTTCGTCCTGGGAGCATTGCGGAGTAGTAAGGGTGAGTCGGTCCACAGCTCCCCTTGCCGAGCATCGGTCACCCTAATTAACGTCTAACCTGTGTTTGGAGGTATAGAAGACGGCATGTATGTGGATGCCTGTGTTCAAACGTCTTGATGAGCTTGTAGAGGACACTGTTATCACCTCGAGCGCTCCAAGCGTTGACACTAGTCATGCTAGACTAGTGAGGGTCGACCTAATTCACGCCTCGTGCATCACCTCACGCATGTCATGACGAGCTGTGAGCGATCGCTACAGACCCTTTGCGACCGGTGCTCCTCATGACGTCAAGGTGACCACAGAGCAAAGGCACTGTGAACTCGAGTCTCGACTGTCCTGCCGGCCACTCGGGACGCAGTCAGACGACCACTTCTTTAAAGGCAGAGGTGCACTTTCACCCTCGCGTCCCTCACAGTCAGACGACACTTTCACCCTCGCGTCCCTCACAGTCCACGTTCACCTCGTGTCCCTCACAGTCACAGGACACTTTCACCCTCGCGTCCCTCACGTCAGAGGACACTTTCACCCTCACGTCCCTCACAGTCAGAGGACACTTTCACCCTGCTTCCCTCACAGTCAGAGGACACGACTGCGTCCCTCACAGTCAGACACGTTCACCCTTGCGTCCCTCACAGTCAGACACGTTCACACCCTTGCGTCCCTCACAGTCAGAGGACACGTTCACCTTTGCGTCCCTCACAGTCAGACACGTAGTCCCTCACAGTCACGTTCACCTTTGTCCCTCACAGTCAGACTCGTTCACCTCGTCAGACACGTACGTCCCTCACGTCAGACACGTTCACCGCATCAGCAGTCACCCTTGCGTCCCTCACAGTCAGACACGAGGTCCCTCACAGTCAGACACTCACCCTTGCACTCTCGTCACGCCGTCAGACAGCGCTGTCCTCACGTTCACCTTGCGATCCCTCACAGTCAGACAGTTCACCCTTGCGTCCCTCACAGACAGACACGTTCACCCTTGCGTCCCTCACAGTCAGACACGTTCACCCTCGCGTCCCTCACAGTCAGACGACACGTGAGAACGGTACACTGTCACCTCTCGTAGTCCTCTGGGGCACAGTCAACGAGCGAAAGCACTTTTCACCCTCGCGTCCCTCACAGTCAGATCAACACTTTCGTACCCTCTGCGCAGTCCCTCGCTCGACAGTCAGGAGCGAGCAGACACTTTCCACCCTCGTGTCCACCACATGAACAGTCATGGAGACTGCACCTTTCACGCCTACCTGAGTCCGCTCACAAGCCGCAATTGCAGACGTAGCACATATTCAGCGTCCTCTGCACGTCCCTCCGTACAGTGACAGGGGAGCGCGGAAGAGGACAGTCATTTACAGCGCCCTCATCGTGTGCCCTCAATGTGCGAGGCACACGACAGCGACACTAAGGTTCACCGCTCGCGTCCCTCACAGGTCAGGCAGAAGGACCGACTTTTGCGGATCCCGTACACCGTTCGCTCTCTCGAACTAGTCAGGAGGACACTTTGCACCGCGTCGCTTCCCTCCAGGGACGCAAGGTTCAAGGTGAGACGTAGTGCTGAACATTGTCCGTGTCATCCTTATGGCGGACTCAAGAGCCTCACAGTCAGGATCACGTTCCAACCCTCGTACACGTGGGTGATATCACTTTCCCGTGTTGCGTCCCTCACAGTCGTCTAGACAACCATCGATCTCTCACAGTCCAGACGACACGTTCACCCTTGTGTCCCTCATAGTCAGAGGACCTGCACAGCGGAGTCGAGGGTAGAACAACTGTGACACTTACCTTTGCGTCTACGCTCACCTAGTCAAGACGGACGTTCAACCTTTGCGTCCCTCACAGTCAGACACGTTACACCTCTTTGCGTCCCTCACAGTCAGGGGACACGTTCACCCTTCGCGTCCCTCACATCCAGAGACACGGTTCACCCTTGCGTCCCTCACAGATCAGACACGTTCACACCTTGCGTTCCCCTCACAGTCAGACACGTTCACCCTTGCGTCCCTCACAGTCAGACACGTCACCCTCGCGTCCCTCACAGTCAGACACTTCACCCTCGCGTCCCTCACAGTCAGACACGTTCACCCTTGCGGTCCCTCAACAGTCAGACACGTCACCCTTGCGTCCCTCACAGTCAGACACGTTTCACCCTTGCGTCCCTCACAGTCAGACCACGTTCACCCTTGCGTCCTCACAGGCAGACACGTTCACCCTTGCGTCCCTCACAGTCAGACACGTTCACCCCTCGCGTCCCTCACAGTCAGACGACACGTTCACCCTCGCGTTCCCTCACAGTCAGACACGTTCACCTCGCGTCCCTCACAGTCAGACACGTTCACCCTCGCGTCCTCACAGTCAGACACGTTCACCCTCGCGTCCCTCACAGTCAGACACGTTCACCCTCGCGTCCTCACAGTCAGAGACACGTTCACCCTCGCGTCCCTCACAGTCAGACACGTTCACGTCCTCCACAGTCAGACACGTTCCCTCGCGTCCCTCACAGTCAGACGACACGTTCACACCTCGCGTCCCTCACAGTCAGACGACACGTTCACCCTCGCGTCCCTCACAGTCAGACACGTTCACCCTCGCGTCCCTCACAGTCAGACGACACGTTCACCCTCGCGTCCCTCAACAGTCAGACGACACGTTCACCCTCGCGTCCTCACAGTCAGACACGTTCACCCTCGCGTCCTCACAGTCAGACACTCAAAACCGCTTCAGACGTGTTTTTCTTTCACTTATGAATCCTGTTTACGAGCTCCTCTTCTCTGCTTCATCTCTGAGCCTCACAAAAACACTGATCCGACTCGTTCTGAATATTTCCGACTCAAATCACCAGCTTTTGTTTACTTCCCCACGGCAATTCCCTCTGCCGCCAGTAGACGGGGCACTAACAGGAAGTTTGACTGTGGTGGAACATAAAGGGCCCCTTTTCTGTCCCCAGAGAAAGCCTGTGCCCAGCTGGACTCTGTGGGCCAGGACCTCAGGGACCAGGACCTCAGGGACCAGGACCTCAGGGACCAGGACCTCAGGACAGGACCTCAGGACCTCAGGACCAGGACCTCAGGGACCAGGACCAGGGCCGCTCTTCCTTCTGCCGATACGTCCAGGCCATCAACGCGTCGCCTCGGAGCGTCGGGAAGGACGGAAAGTTCCAGCTGCTCGTGTGCCTGGGAACGAGGTAAAAGAGCAGCAGAACATGCAAACCTGACCAAGCCCAAGGAAGCCAAAATGGCGCCCAATTCAAGCCTATGGCGTGTGCTCATTGGCGCATGTCTCCAAAAAAGTTCCCTACTTCCGCGTTACTTCCTGAATCGGGAGTCTAGCACCTCCCCTTTTATGACGACATCGCCGTGTCGCTTTGGCGTCGGGAACGAGCACGGCGACAGCAGAACGAGAGAAAGACTGAGGACAGTTAGAGCGGACTTTTGGAGTCTGAGGTCGTGAAATGGTGACGACGTGTGAATGATGAACTGTTATATCTATAAATATAAAGGTTTCATGTTGTAAAGCCAAAAGAATGGTTTCAGAAAGCATGAGCCGTGAACTCATGAACGCTTCTTTTTGTGTAGCTAAACGTGTAGCTTGTGTTAGCATGTGTTAGCTTGTGTTAGCTTGTGTTAGCTTGTGTTAGCATGTGTTAGCTTGTGTTAGCTTGTGTTAGCTTGTGTTAGCATGTGTTAGCTTGTGTTAGCCTGTGTTAGCGTGTGTTAGCTTGTGTTAGCTTGTGTTTAGCTTGTGTTAGCCTGTGTTAGCTTGTGTTAGCTTGTGTTAGCATGTGTTAGCTTGTGTTAGCCTGTGTTAGCTTGTGTTAGCTTGTGTTAGCATGTGTTAGCTTGTGTTAGCTTGTGTTAGCTTGTGTTAGCTTGTGTTTGCTTGTGTTAGCATGTGTTAGCATGTGTTAGCTTGTGTTAGCTTGTGTGAACTGTGTCATCGTTCATTCACACTTCATATTGAATGATGTGTGAAAACGTGGGAAATGACATAAAACACACTGTTCGTGTCTCGCTTGTCTCGTCTTCTGTTTGGTTTTCCGTCCGACACGCGCTCTTCTGATGATCGTTCACGAGGAGTGCGTGCGCGGTCAGAGCGCGTACATGTTCTCCGTGACGTTAAAAATTGATTTGTAAGGATTTTAGAAACGGTAAAAGAGTGAAATTCCTTCTATTTTATTTTTAGACTAAAAAGAATTTCGCACTTTCGGTAATTTTACAGCCGAAAAGGCCGAACTGTTGAAATGGTTGGTGCCTGAGGCTGCAGTACCGCGGAGCGGCCACTACTCAATTTGGATCGCGGACAGAGGGGGCGTGCCTTATCCAGTTATTATAATAGATCCATGAACCTGACCCGTGAAGGAGGAAAGAACTTTGTTCCTTCTTCTGTGCCACGCCCTTTCAGTCGCCCAATCGGAGCACAGAACGAGTCTTTAGGACAGACTCTTCATCCAAGTCCCTCACTTCTTCTCTTGCGTGTTGCAGGGGCCGTGTGCTGGCTCAGTGGCTCCCCCTGCTGGCCTGTTGCCCTGTGACGCTGCAGTTCTACGAGGACTGGGCTCTGCTCCGAGACCTTTCAGCTGTTCAGAGTCTGAGCCAAGTCCTAGTCACGCTGGACGAGTTTCCCGTCACGCTGGAGGCGTCGCTGGTCAAGGGAATACGCTTATGAACTCGGCCGGGGGCGGAGCCGGGACCGGGGGCGGAGCCGGGGGCGGAGCCAGGGCCGAAGACTGAACAAAACCTGGACTAAACCTGGATCTAAGCAAGGTTCTTCATATGATTTTGAACTCAACCAGGACCAAAGCCCGACCAAAGCCCGACCAAAGCCGGACCGGACCCGGACCGGACCCGGACCGGACCCGGACTGGACCCGGACCGGACCCGGACCAGGCCCGGACTAGGCCCGGACTAGGCCCGGACTAGGCCCGGACTAGGCCCGGATTCAACCCGGACTAAATCTGGATTTAACCCGGATTTAAACCGGATTTAACCTGGATTTAAACTGAACTAGACCCGGACTAAACCCGGAGTAAACCCGGACTAGACCCGGATTTAGCCCGGACTAAACCCGGATTTAGCCTGGATTTAACCCGGACTAGACCCGGACTAGACCCGGACTTAATCTGGACTCAACCTGGACTCAACCTGGGCTTAACCTGGGCTTAACCTGGGCTTAACCTGGACTAAACCTGGACTAAACCTGGACTCAACCTGGACTCAACCTGGACTCTTCTGGAGGCTTTGTGTGTCAGAAGGATCTCATGTTTTTTATGGGTTTTAAGGCCTCGTTCACTTACACAAAATGTTCTGCGCCCACATTTGGACCAAACCAAGACCAAACCAAGACCAAACCAGGACCAAACCAGGACCAAACCAGGACCAAACCAGAACGCACCCGAATCAAGAAGGTTTTCACAACTCAAAGAATGGCCTGGTTTGGCCCTGGTTTAGACCTGGTTTAGTCCAGTTTAGTCCTGGTTTAGACCTGGTTTAGTCCTGTTTAGTCCAGTTTAGTCCTGGTTTAGCCCTGGTTTAGCCCTGGTTTAGCCCTGGTTTAGCCCTGGTTTAGCCCTGGTTTAGCCCTGGTTTGGCCCTGTTTGGCCCTGGTTGGCCCTGGTTTGGCCTGGTTTGGCCTGGTTTGCCCTGGTTTGCCCTGGTTTGGCCCTGTTTGGCCCTGGTTTGGCCCTGGTTGCAGTATGATGTAAATATGTGTGAATACTTTGTGAAACCTGCTGAACATGTAAAGTTTATTTTTGTACTTCTGAAGCTGTGATTAAACCTTCTCTTGGGGTCTTCTCTGGTGTTGGTGCATCAGTGGTCTTCAAGTGTTTTCACATTTATAATGTGGGTTAGGGTTACGGGTAGGTTAGGGTTAGGGTAGGGTGGGGTAGGGTTAGGTTACGGGTAGGTTAGGGTGGGTTAGGGAGGTAGGGTTAGGGTAGGGTTAGGGTAGGGTTAGGGTAGGGTTAGGGGTAGGGTTAGGGGTAGGTAGGTTAGGGGTAGGGGTAGGGTTAGGTAGGTAGGGGTAGGGTAGGGTTAGGGGTAGGGTAGGTTAGGGTAGAGGTAGGGTTAGGGTAGGGGGTTAGGGTAGTTAGGGTTAGGGTTAGGGGTAGGGTAGGAGGTTAGGGGTAGGGTAGGGGTAGGTGTAGGGTTAGGGTGGGTTAGGGGTGTAGGTTAGGGTAGGGGTAGGGGTTAGGGTGGTAGGGGTAGGGGGTAGAGTTAGGGTAGGAGGTAGGGTAGGTGGGGTAGGGTAGGGTTACCCTGACAGCCCTGTGGCTCTTCACTCATGAGGACCTGAGGAGCATCAGAATGAGGAGAATGAAGACATTTGGCCTTTGTTTCTTCTGTTCTTCTGGTGTAAAGTTTCAGTTTTAGTTTTAGAAGTCGTAGAAGCGTTTTCCTGTTTCTGACGCCGAAGATGCAAAACGCCCTCGACGACAAACAGAAGCTTGAGGAGCATCGAGAAGAAAAGCCATCAGAGAAGAACCCATCGAGAAGAAACGCCATCGAAGAAACGCCATGAGGGCAAACTTAAGTAAGAACCAGGTCAAACCAGACTAACCAGGATCAGACTAAACCAGGACTACAAACAGACTAAACTAGGACTAAACCAGGACTAAACTGGACTAACCAGACTAAACAGGACTAAAACTGACTAAACCAGACTAAACAGGACTAAACCAGGACTAAACCAGACTAAACTGGACTAAACCAGCTAAACTGGACTAACCAGGACTAAACCAGGACTAAACTGGACTAAACCAAGACTAAACCAGGTCTAAACCAGGTCTAAACCAGGTCTAAACAGGATAAACCAGGACTAAACCAGGACTAAACGGACTAAACCAGGACTAAACCAGTCTAACACCAACGGACTAAACCAGGACTAAACGGACTAAACCAGGACTAAACCAGGACAATAACCAGGACTAACCAGGACTAAACCAGGAGCTAACCAGGACTAACCTAAGACTAAACTATGGTTCGTCATGGGTTTGGCTCATTTCTTTTGCAAGGAACTTTTCTGATAAAAACACACTTTTCTTGTGAATAAAAGCGTTTGAATAAAGCTGACTGTAATAAGCTTCTGTTATAAGGGTTTTATTACCAATGAACAGGAGTCACAGGCAGAGAAGTTAAAACACGGATCACGGAACAATGAGAACACAACACGCCATGAAGTCATCTCAATGTCATAAATGATTATGTCATCACATTTTAGATATGACATGATGGCCTGATGAGGGCGGGCCTGAGTGAGGGCGGGGCCTGAGTGAGGGGCGAGGCCTGAGAGGTCTCCACACTTTAAGCTCCGCCCCCATGCAGCAGGCGTTTGTATTGGAAACACTGTACAGTGTGATGTCACGTGTGGCCACTGGAGGCGCTGGTGGGACACACTATTTGACCTGAAGATGTGAACGCGCTGGGGGGGGCCGAACGGGGACGGAACGGGGGACGGAACGGGGGGGACAGAACGACGGGGGACAGAACGGGGGACAGAAGCGGGGACAGAACGGGGGACAACGGACGGGACAGAACGGGGGCAGAACGGGGCAGAACGGGGACAGAACGGGACAGATCGGGGACAACGGGGGGCAGAACGGGGGGCAGAAGGAGGGGGACAGAACGGGGCAGAACGGGGGCAGATCGGGGACAGAGGGGGCAGACGGGGGAGACGGGAGATCGGGACAGAACGGCAGACGGGCGGACAGCGGGGCAGGAACGGGGGGCAGAACGGGGGGACAGATCGGGGACAGAACGGGGGACAGAGGGGCAGGAACGGGACAGTCGGGGACAGATGGGGGGCCGAACGGGGCATTTTACATCCAGAGACTGTTATTTATTCTGTTCTTTTCAAATAAAGAAATGTGTGTTTAGGTGTGTAAATTTGGTCTGGTGAGAACATCGTTTTGACACTGAAGATGTTCCTCACAACAGAGGCGGAGTTGGAGAGGGGCGGGGCCTGGAAGCATAAGGCACAGTGTCATTGGTCCAACAGGTCTCCACACTGTTGACATGAAAGTCAGACCCACTGACACAGGTTGGCCTGAATACTGCCGTTGTGTCCTTGGGCCAAACACGTTTCCCGCCTCATCTTCATGTTCTTTAGGTGAATGGGTGAGTGCTTTTTGAAGGTAGAAAAGTACAAAGGTCCTGAAAAGACCCGACTTTGGCCTTAAATTACCAATTCGTTCCCACAAAACAGTATTTGTGCCCACAAATTTAGCCAAATCCATCTCTTTCGCTTACCCGGGCCGGTCGCTGGGGCGGCGGTTTAAGCGAAACATACAAGGCTTCCCCACCCCAGACACTTCCTCCAGCCCCTCTGGGGGATTCTGTGGTGTTCCCAGGCCACACAGAGACATAGTCCCTCCAGCGTCTTCACGGGGCCTCTTCCTGTGTGGGACATGAACACCTCCTCAGGAGGCTTTGTCCAGGAGGCTCCAGAACAGATGAGCCTCAGCTGGAGGAGCAGTGGCTCTACTCAAAGCTCCTTCCGTGTGACTGAGCTTCTAAACCTATCTCTAAGGGACCATCGGTTGGATTCTCCTCTCCAGTACCTGGAGTAGACCTTACCGGGAGGCTGAGGGTGTTGACCCCCTGTAGTTGGACACACACTCCACACAGCCAGGGACAAACAGAGACTACAGCACCCTCTGCTGGAGCCGCAGCCAGGGACAAACAGAGACTACAGCGGCCCTCTGCTGAGAAGGTGATCGGCTGCAGACTTCCATCTCTGCAGGACCTGTACGTCTCCAGGGCTCTGGGACGAGCAGGTCGGATCACAGCTGAGGCCACTCCCCTCAGGCAGGAGCCACTCCCTCAGCAGGAGGCCACTCCCCTCAGGCAGGAGGCTACGGTCCATCCGGACCAGAACCTCCCGCCACAAGAATAGTTTCTTTCCCTCTGCTGTTGGATTCATGAACACTTCTAAACTCTCCCACTTTAACTACACTCTTCATCACTGTCACTTTTTGCACTACAACTGTAAATGTAACTGTAACTCTTGTGTACATAGAAATGCCTATTTTTATTTTTATTGTATAGTCATTTAAATAGTCTCTTAATGCCTTTTTGATTGAATATATGTTGTTTTATTATCGCTCAGTGTTTTATGTTTCTTTAACGAGACAAGTTCCTGTTTGTGAAGTTTGTTCATTGACAATGGAAATAAACTCTTTCTGATTCTGGCCTTTCACGTGGGAAACATCTCAGCCTTGCACGAGCTGACCTACTCACCATGTCACGATTAACCAAACAAATCAAAAGTGACACGCACATTCCTCTGGAGACTCGGTGGTGTCCCGGGTGCCCCTCAGTCTGTGGATCAGGTCTTTAAGGTCTCTAAAGTGAGACTCATCTGAAACTAGACCTGGACTAGACACAAACTAAACCACATCAGGATTAAGGTTAAGATGCAGGACCAGACCAGGTCTTGGAGCGAGGCCTGGTCAGGACCGCTTTGGCTGAGGGTTTTACTGAGACCTAAACCAGGACTAAAGCAGGACTAAAGCAGGACTAAAGCAGGAACGATAAAGCAGGACTAAAGCAGGTCTAAAGCAGGACTAAACCAGGACTAAAGCAGGACTAAAGCAGGACTAAAGCAGGACTAAAGCAGGTCTAAAGCAGGTCTAAAGCAGTCTAAAGCAGGTCTAAAGCAGAGGACTAACCGGACTAACCAGGACTAAAGGACTAAGCAGGACTAAACAGGACTAAAGCAGACTAAAGCAGGCTAAAGCAGGACTAAAGCAGGTCTAAAGCAGTCTAAGCAGGACTAAAAGCAGGACTAAGAGGCTAAAGCAGACTAAAGCAGGCTAAAGCAGGCACTAGCAGACTAAAGCAGGATAAAGCAGTCTAAAGCAGAGTCTAAACGAGGTCTAAAGCAGTCTAAAGCAGGACTAACCAGGACTAAACAGGACTAAAGCAGGTCTAAAGCAGGTCTAAAGCAGGACTTAAACGCAGGACTAAAGCAGACTAAAGCAGGACTAAAGCAGGACTAAAGCAGTTCTAAAGCAGGTTTAAAGAGCCAGGACTAAGCAGGACTAAAGCAGGACTAAAGCAGGACTAAAGCAGGCTAAAGCAGGACTAAAGCAGCTAAAGCAGGACTAAAGCAGGACTAAAGCAGGACTAAAGCAGGACTAAAGCAGGTCTAAAGCAGGACTAAAGCAGGACTAAAGCAGGGAACTAAAGCAGGACTAAAGCAGTGACTAAAGCAGGACTAAAGCAGGTCAGCAGGACAAAGCAGGACTAAAGCAGGCAGGCTAAAGCAGGACTAAAGCAGCTAAAGCAGGACTAAAGCACAGGGTCTAAAGCAGGACTAAAGCAGGTCTAAAGCAGGTCTAAAGCAGGTCTAAAGCAGGTCTAAAGCAGGACTTAAGCAGGTCCATAAAGCGCAGGTCTAAAGCAGGTCTAAAGCAGGTCTAAAGCAGGCTCAAAGACAGGTCTAAGCAGGCTAAAGCAGGACTAAGCAGGACTAAAGCAGGACTAAAGCAGGACTAAAGCACGACTAAACCAGGTCTTAAAGCAGGTCTAAAGCAGTTTGTCCAACACTCATCTTCTCAGTTGTGTTCATGTTTAAATGGCTGCGTGAACAAATGGAAGCATCGTCACGCACGCACGGGGGAGTCACGCACGCACGGGGGTCACGCACGCGCGTGAGAAGGACGTAAAAACGTGCTGGTCTCGCGCGCGTGGCCTCTGAGTTTCTCCCCGCGTGGACCGTGAGGACCGTGAGGACCGTGAGGACCGGAGCTGCTGTACCGGGACCGGAGCACTGCAGGTGGGTCCGGGTTTGGCTCGAGCTGTGCGGGAAAAGCGCGTGTTTGCGGTGTGCGTGTGCGTGATTGACGTTTGCGTCACTTTGAAACCGTGAAAAAGATCAAACCGTGAGTTTGTCACGAGGCGCGTGACGTGTCCCGCGTGACTCACTGCAGGGCAAATGTATATCTATATGAAACACTCAGAGCGCATGCGCACACCTGACACATTTAACACGTGCAGTAAAAGTTTCAGTTCTGACGTCATTCAGGAATGTTCAGGTCTGACTTGGTTTAAGGTCAAGTCTGTTCCTCAGGTGATCCAGGTCTGGGGGGTCTGGGTCCTGGCCCCTTGTCCTGGTTCATGGTCCTGGCCTTGGTTCAGGGTCCTGGTTCTGATTCCTGGTCCATGGTGCTGGTTCATGGTCTTGGTTCACCTTTATTTGTCCCACAATGGGGTAATTCCTGAGTCAGGGTCCTGAGTCAGGGTCCATGGTGCCGGTCCATGGTGTTGGTCCACGGTCCATGGTGTTGGTCCATGGTGTTGGTCCATGGTGCCGGTCCATGGTGTTGGTCCATGGTGCCGGTCCATGGTGTTGGTCCATGGTGTTGGTCCATGGTGCCGGTCCATGGTGCCGGTCCATGGTGCCGGTCCATGGTGCCGGTCCATGGTCCTGTTCACACATTTCACTTTGTCCTTCACGTTCCGATAACTTGAATCATAATTCTGATGTTTGAAATGTGTCCTTTAGTGTGGCTGTGCCGGAGTTTGAGCCATCATGGTGCAGCTGTCACTCTCCCTGACCCCGCCCCCTGACCCTTGTGACCACGGCGACATGCAGGAGCGTCACATGACCAGCCCAAAGGGGGCGTCGCCCGAGCGGGGACTGGAGCAGATGGAGGCGTTCCCCGGATACGAGAACTACATCGAGAACGGCCTGATCTGCCTGAAGCACAAGGTCCGCAACCTGGAGAAGAAGAAGGTACGAACGACCTTTAACCTTAACTCACCTGGAGAAGGTACGAACGACCTTTAACCTTAACTCACCTGGAGAAGGTACGAACGACCTTTAACCTCAACTCACCTGGAGAAGGTACGAACGACCTTTAACCTTAACTCACCTGGAGAAGGTACGAACGACCTTTAACCTTAACTCACCTGGAGAAGGTACGACCGACCTTTAACCTTAACTCACCTGGAGGAGAAGGTACGAACGTCCAAATGTGAACCTTCTCACCTGGAGAAGGTCCACATTTGGGTCGAGCTCTTCCTCAGTCTGAGTTCTCTCTTTCCTCTTGAAAAGACGTCTCGATCTTGAAGGGTTTTGACCTGGTTGAAGAAATAAAAGTTCTTCTTCTCCTGGTGCCCCCCCGAGCCCGGTCCCTCCCGGGCGGTGCCCCCCTGAGCCCGGTCTCAGGTGGTCTTCTAAAGGTCTTGACCCATGGTTTGTCCACAGCTCAAACTGAACGAGTACAAACAGAGGCTGGAGCGAGGAGAAGCTCTGAACAAGGACCAGATGGCGTCGGTGCAGAAGTACGAGGAGGTTCTCCATCATCTGTCGTTTGCCCAGGAGCTGCACCACTCTCTGGACGCGCTCACTCAGAACGTAAGGGTCAGATCTGGTGCTTGCCCCTGGTGCTTGCTCCTGGTGCTTGCTCCTGGTGTTTGCTCCTGGTGTTCTGCCCTTGGTGTTTGCCCCTGGTGCTTGCTCCTTGGTGCCTTGCTCCTGAGTGTTTGCCACCTGGTGTTTGCTCATCTGGTGTTTGCTCCTGGTGCTTGCTCCTGGTGTTTGCTCCTGGTGTTTGCCCCTGGTGTTTGCTCCTGGTGCTTGCCCCTGGTGCTTGCTCCTGGTGTTTGCTCCTGGTGTTTGCCCCTGGTGTACAGAGCATCTAAAGTACTCACAGCTTCACTTTGTCCACGTTCTGTTAAATTGCAGCCTTCTTCTAAAACGTTGTCCTGCTCCTGCTCTTCTGACCCTGTTCTCACACTGTTCCTCGTCACAAACTCGGCTGGAGAACATTTAGCTTCTTTCACACTAGTCTGATGGTCCTCTCCCTCCGAGCCTCAAAAGCACTCCGTTCTGAACCTCCTCCATAACGGACCTCCATCTGTGACGCGGCTCTGAGAATCTTCTCCTGGTGTTTAACTCCACCAATCATCTCCAGGCTCGTTCAGTTTCACCCTCTAATCACCATCAGAACAATGACTTACTTTTTCTCCTTTTTTCCATTTTGTTTCCCCCTTCCACCACCTCCTTCCTCGTCTCTCCTCATCCTCCTCCTCATCCTCCTCTTCTTGCTCTCCAGTTGCTGCGCTCTCAGAAGAAGGCGGTGAAGAAGGAGCTGCTCCTCCAGTCAGAGCTGGAGCGCTCTCGTCTGTCCTCGGTCCTCCAGCTGCAGCAGGTCCTTCAGAGTCTGGACCGAGACCGGGTCCAGTCCGACCTGGTCTCGGGACTGGACCGGGCCCCCAGAGTCCCGGTCCAGACCCTGCAGAGCCTGAAGCAGCTGAGACCTCTGCTGGGCCTGAGCCGGGACCAGACGCTCAGGTGAAGCCACTTTCACGCCTCGTTCTTATTGTGAGGAACATGATCTTCAGAGTTTATTCAGAGACGGTTTTATTTACAAAGTGAAAGTAGTTTGTGAAAGTTGCTGCGACTGCAGCGCCGCAGGGGGAGATAAAGGACACTATCATGTTTGGGAAGTTCTCCGCCCGTTCTGTTTTCACACGTCGTAGACTTTGTCTCTGAATGTTGGGATCTGATGAACTCTAAATCTAGACTAGAACCACGGTCGGACCCGGGTCTGAGGGTCCGAGGGTCGGATCCGGGTCGGACCCGGTAGTAAAACCAGAAACCAGTAAACAAGATTTTTTTCGATTTTTAAACAATATCTGGACGATGGGCCGTGGGCCGGATTAAGTTTCTTGGAGGGCCTGATTTGGCCCCGGGCCTAATGTTGAATAGCCCTGGTCTACGGTCTACTCTCACCTTTGGTCATGGGCTTTAATGACCCAAAGGACAAGATCGAGGATACAAGCAGGAGAAATGAGTTTCCTCAGGAGCTCGCAGTAGAGCCACTGTTCCCTCAGAGAAGGGGGAGGAGCTGATGAAAGAGCTGTGTGTTTCAGTCTGAGTGAGCAGATGGAGCGAGCGGCTGGACTCTTCATGGACCTGCTGGACGCCAAAGACACACCTGTGGCCGGCTCCACCTGTGAGTCGCACACACACACACACACACAACCCCGCACACACACACACACACACAACCCCCCCCACACACACCCACACACACACAACACACACACACACACGCGCGAACCCGCACACACACCACAAACGTCCAACACACCACAACCCCCCCACAACGCACACACACGGTCCAAGCACACGCGCGACACCCCCCCACACACACACACACACACAACACACACACGTCAAACACACACACAACCCCACGCAACACACACGTCCACACACGCGCGACACCCCGCCCCCACACACACACACACACACACACACGTCCCACACACGAAGCGCGACCCACACGCGCGACCCCCACACACAACACCACGTCGGAACACACCGCGACACCCCACAACACACACAACACACACACACACGTCAAACCGACCGTCGACAAACACACACACCCACAACACACAACGTCGCAACACACGCGCGAACCCCCCCCACACACACACACACACAGCACAACACACACGTCCACAGCGCGCGACCCCCCCCACACGGCGCGACCCACACACACGCGCGAAACCCCCACACACCACACACACACGTCCACGCGCGCGCGCCCCCCCTAATCGCGCCGCCCCCAACCGCGCCCCCCTACGCGCCGCGCACCCCTAACCGGGCCCCAACCACACCCTTAACCCTTGTTTCTATCTGACATTTTAAAGATAAAAACAATCCCGTAAAATGATCCCAGATGTTCTTCGCCTAAAACTTCATTGGACGTTGAACACGTTCACGTGTAAGAAACATCCAGGCCAGAAGAAAACACGTCACTCATTTGTCTGCTTTAGTTTCAGCCCTGAGTTTAAGGGATGAAACGTCTGAAAGCGCTCCCGTCTGCAGGAAACTATCTTCAACTGCGGACGACTGGTGACGTACGGTGATCAACTGGTGTCCGTGTGTGGTGTGTGTGTGTGTGGTGGGTGTGTCTGTGCTGACGTGTTGTTGCGTGTGTGTCTGACGTGTGTGTCTGACGTGTGTGTCTGACGGTGTGTGTTGGTGTGTGTCGACGTGTGTGTGTGTGTGTCTGACGTGTGTGTGTGTGTGTCTGACGTTGTGTGGTGTCGTGTTGACGTGTGTGTGTGTGTGTGTGTGTCTGACGTGTGTGTGTGTGTGTGTGTGTCTGACGTGTGTGTGGTGTGTCTGACGTGTCGTGTCGTGTGGTTGACGTGTGTGTGTGTGTGTCTGACGTGTGTGTGTGTGGGTGTGTCTGACGTGTGTGTCTGACGTGTGTGTGTGTGTTCTGACGTGTGTGTGTGTGTGTGGTGTGTGTCTGACGTGTGTGTGGTTGTGTCTTGGACGTGTGTGTGTTGCGTGTGTTGTGTGTGTGTGTGTGTCTGACTGGTGTGTTGGACGTGTGTGTCTGACGTGTGTGTCTGACGTGTGTGTGTGTTGTGTGTGTGTCTGACGTGTGTGTTGGTGTGGTGTGTGTGGTGTGTGTGTCCTGCGTGTCTGACGTGTGTGTCTGACGGTTGTGTGTCTGACGTGTGTGTCTGACGTGTGTGTTGCAGTGTGTGTGACGTGTGGTGTCTGAACGTGTGTGTGTGTGTGTGTCTGACGTGTGTGTGTTGCGTGTGTGGTCTGACGTGTGTGTTGCGTGTGGTGTGTCTGATGTGTGTCTGACGTGTGTGTCTGACGTGTGTGTCTGACGTGTGTGTCTGACGTGTGTGTTGTATTGTGTGTGACGTGTGTGTCTGACGTGTGTGTTGTATTGTGTGTGACGTGTGTGTGTTTGACGTGTGTGTTTGTTGTGTTGTGTTTGTCGTGTGTGTCTGACATGTTCGTGTGTGTTTGTCGTGTGTGTGTCTGACTTGTTGTGTTTTTCGTGTTTGTGTGACGTGTGTGTTGTGTGTGTGTGTTGTCCAGTTAAGGCGTTGAAGGAGCAGCTGAACGTTCTGGTCAAAAGCCCGTACTTCAGCGTTCTGCCTCCAGAGGACAGACTCTGCCGCGAGAAGTTGACACGCGACAAAATCTGTGAGTGTCGGAGCGATCCCATTGGTTATCACATTGTTTATCACATTGTTTATCACATTGTTTATCACATTGTTTATCACATTGTTTATCACATTGTCACATTTGAGGCGGATGAATGGTGATCTTGAACATGAGAGTGGGATATTATGTTCATAAGAGGACGCAAAATGTCACCAAAGTCTTTCTTTTAAGATGTGTTATTACAGTTTTTAAGTGGCGTTATTACAGCTTTTAAGTGGCGTTATTACAGTTTCCATGTTGGGTTGGTTTGATGTGGACTGTTCTGTCTTCGGCAGGTCAGTCCCGGTCCAGTCCAGAACGGGTGAGTCTGGTTTAGTCCTGTGCGACTCGTCAGGTTTGTGAAAACTGTGTCAAATGTTTACACTATCGATGGCAAAATAATGGAGTCGGTCTCTAACTAAAGGTGTTGTGCCGTACTGCGGAACATTCCAGACAAAGTTTAACGTCTCCATGGAGACGAACTCTGAATATTCAGATCTATGAGGGCATCTTTTACACGTCAAAGCGAGACTCTGAGAATGTAAAAGTGATGTCTTTGCAGAGTCTTGACCCTCAGTCGGCCCCGGCTTTGGCCCCGCCTCCGGCCCCGGCTTTGGCCCCGCCTCTGGCCCCGGCTCCGATCCCGGCTGTGGCCCCGCCTCTGGCCCCGGCTCCGATCCCGGCTGTGGCCCCGGCTCTGGTCCCAGTCCAGCTTGACGACAGGTCTCTGAAGGACCAGGAGCCCCCGGAGCACTGGGACTCTGCATACGCCGACCCGGCCCCCGACGAGAGGCCGGCCCCCGACGAGAGGCCGGCCCCCGGGGACAAGCCCTGGAGAGGAGGGGCCGCTCTGGTGCCCAAGAGCCAGGCCTGTGGGAGGAGCCGAGCCGAGGGCAAGAGGAAGGACCGGAAAGTCCGCCGAGACGAGCACTTCAGAGCGGTGAGTGGTCCTGGCAGAAGGAGACACGCCCACAAACACGGAGCCCAGCGGCCAATGAAAACGGAGAACACGCTGGAAACAGTGTCTGCGCTAAAACCTTCTGTTTCCTCTTCCTCCTCCTCTTCCTCCTCCTGCTCCTGCAGTGTGAGGAGCTGTACTTGACCTCCTCTTCCTCCTCCTGCAGTGTGAGGAGCTGTACTTGACCTCCTCCTCTTCCTCCTCCTGCAGTGTGAGGAGCTGTACTTGACCTCCTCCTTCCTCCTCCTGCAGTTGAGGAGCTGTACTGAACCTCCTCTCTTCCTCCTCTGCAGTGTGAGGAGCTGTACTTGACCTCCTCTTCCTCCTCCTGCAGCGTGAGGAGCTGTACTTGACCTCCTCTCCCTCCTCCTGCAGCGTGAGGAGCTGTACTTGACCTCCTCCTCTCTTCCTCCTCCTGCAGTGTGAGGAGCTGTACTTGACCTCCTCCTCTTCCTCCTCCTCCTGCAGCGTGAGGAGCTGGACTCTCCTCCTCCTCTTCCTCCTCCTGCAGTGTGAGGAGCTGTACTTGACCTCCTCCTCTTCCTCCTCTTCCTCCTCCTGCAGCGTGAGGAGCTGTACTTGACCTCCTCCTCTTCCTCCTCCTGCAGCGTGAGGAGCTGTACTTGACCTCTCCTCCTCTTCCTCCTCCTGCAGATAGATGAAGTGAGGGCTTGTAACTTCGACCTCCTTCCTCCTCTTCCTCCTCCTGCAGCGTGAGGAAGCTGTACTTGACCTCCTCCTCCTCCTCTCCTCCTGCAGCGTGAGGAGCTGTACTTGACCTCCTCCCTCCTCCTCCTCCTCCTCCTGCGTGAGGAGCTGTACTTGACCTCCTCCTCTTTCCTCCTCTTCTCCCTCCTGCAGTGTGAGGAGCTGTACTTGACCTCCATCCTCTTCCTCCTCCTGCAGCGTGAGGGATGCTGTACTTTGACCTCTCCCTCTTCCTCTCTTCCTCCTCCTGCAGTGTGAGGATGCTGTACTTGACCTCCTCTTCCTCCTCTTCCTCCTCCTGCAGTGTGAGGAGCTGTACTTGACCCTCCTCTTCCTCCTCCTGCAGTGTGAGGAGCTGTACTTGACCTCCTCCTCCTCCTCCTCCAGGACACTGCATGTGCAGGAAGCCTGCTACTTGACCTCCTCCTCTTCCTCCTGGGGGCTGTACTACACCTCCTCTCCTGCAGTGTGAGGAAGCATGTACTTGACCTCCTCCTCTTCCTCCTCTTCCTCCTCCTGCAGCGTGAGGAGCTGTACTTGACTCCTCCTCCTCTCCTCCTCCTCTGAGTCCTCCTCCTGCAGTGTGAGGAGCTGTACTTGACCTCCTCCTTTCCTCCTCTTCCGCCGTTGATGGAGCTGTACTTGATCTTCCTCCTCCTCCCGTTTCCTCCTCCTGCAGCGTGAGTTGAGCTGTACTTTGACCTCTCTCCTCTCTCCTCTTCTCTCTGCCTGTGAACTTGTACTTACCTCCTTCCTTTTCTCTGCAGCTGGAGGAAGCTGTACTTGACCTTGCTCCTCTTCCTCCTCCTCTTCCTCCGCCCAGTGTGAGGACTGTAGCTCCTCTCCTCCTCCTCTTCCTTCCTCCTGCAGCGTGAGGAGCTGGACCTTCAGATGCCCGTGGAGGTCCTGTCTCTGCCCACAGACTCCGGAGCTGCGCAGACAGAGGCTGGAGGAAGCTGCTGAGCCTCACACCACGGAGCCTTCAGCTTCATGCCAGGGTCCCGTCTGCCGCTCAGGCTTTACTCGGAGTACAGACCCAGAAGTCGAAGGTAGTAGCTTGAGGATTATTTGTAAGAACATGGGTAAAGGAGGCCGAAAAGGTCAGAGGTCGTTTGGTGTTTTGTGTTTCTTTTTAAAAGGATAAATGTTGACCAAAGACCGGCACAAACCTTTATTGTAACTGTAAACTGTAAACTGTTCTCGGGTCTGTAAGAAATACTTATTACTAATTTGACTCTTAAAGTACAATTTTCAAGTAGATTTTGTGCTACTTGTTACTTGCGATTAATGTGTGTGTGTGTGTGTGTGTGTGGTGTGTGTGTGTGTGTGTGTGTGTGTGTCCCTGTGTGGTGTGTGTTGTGTGTGTGTGTGTGTCCCTGTGTGTGTGTGTGTGTGTGTGTGTGGTGTGTGTTGTGCCCTGTGTGTGTGTGTGTGTGTCCCTGTGTGTGTGTGTGTCCCTGTGTGTCTGTGTGTGTACAGTGTGTGTCCCTGTGATGTGTGTGCTGCTCCCTTTGTGTGTAGTGTGTGTGGTGTCCCTGTTGTGTGTCTGTGTCCTGTGTGTGGTCCCGTTGTGTGTGTGTTCAGTCATATCCGTGTGTGTGTCCCTTGTGTGGTGTGGTGTTTGTGTTGGGTGTTGTGTGTTTCTGTATATAGCATATCGCCGTTTGATTGTATGTAATTGTGTCCCTTGTGTGTGTCCAGGACTCGGGTGCTGGACCACTGTGCCTCGTCCCCCCGGTCTCTCAGACATTGCGGCGTGGACCCTCTGGAAATGTCCCTCTCCTCTCCGGTTATCACATCTGTTTCACACTTCTGTTTTTCACCCTGACATTTCGGTCATTTTAGAGGTTTTTTGTGTGTCAAATAATGACTTTGTGTCTCAAATAATTGCACCAGTTTAAGTAATCCAACTGTTCATCTTCCTCATCTGCGGACCCTCTCATCCTGACCCTCATCTGCATTTCACACTCTGGCCAATCCTCTGGTCGGACTCGCACTGTTCGGTTTGAGCCGCTGACCAATCACAGTGCAGCGTCGTAGTTTAAGTCGAAATGACCTAAGCAAACGCAGCGACGCCCACAGATTTGCGTGGGCGTGGTGTTTTAAAGCCGACGCAGAAGCGCGAGGCTTCTTGACACGCTGACCAATCGGATTGGAGTATTCGTCGTGACATCACGCTTTAGGTCGAGCGCCTGTCCAGAGTGAGATGGTCAGGGGGCGTGTCTCAAACGTAAACAAACTGCTCCTAAACCGAAGCTCGACCTTTTGTATTGTGAAAAAACAAGGCGGGTTTCCATGGCAACCGCCGTCTTTCACGCGCCATTCCGAGCTCTTCTTTAGATCAATGGGTTCCGCTCGACTGGACCTGAATTGAACCGTGTCTGTTTGTGTCACAGCTCGGGCCGGCCTCAGGAACCCAGGAAGTCCTCGACCCAAGACTCTGCACGTGAGACCACCAGAACACGGCTCAAAAGACCTCCTGAACATCTCACTCACTCTGTGTCCCCTCCTCAGTCCACTCCACTGCCGACCCGGCCCGAGGACCTGGCTCTGCCCGAGGAGGCCTGCCCGAGGACCTGGCTCTGCCCGAGGACCTGGCTCTGCCCGAGGACCTGGCTCGGCCCGAGGACCTGGCTCGGCCCGAGGACCTGGCTCTGCCCAAAGAACCTCAGGTCAGACTCTGGAGTTTGTGGAGTAAAATCCAGATGAAAGGTGACACACAACAGTCTCGCGTGAGGAGCAGATGCATTCAGAGGTTTTATTTGGAGAAAGGTTGGTCCAGGAGGTCCAGGAGGTCTGAGGATCCAAAACATCTGCAATCTGAGTTCAAAGCTCTAAATTGTTGCAGCTTTAAAAATTCCAAGTCATATTTTTGACTCAAATGGGGGCGTCGTGAACAGGCGGATATGAGGACCCTGTGTCTTGCTAATCCCAGAATTAGACGCTGAGAAAGCGCTTGGTTTCGGCCTCATTTAAAGTGCTAACCAAGTTTAAAATGATTTGATCAAACTGAACATTGAGGCTCTTTACGATGGTCCAACATCAAGAGTCAGAATCAATGGTCACTTGACTTTGGAGAGAGGAGTGACACAGGGTTGTGTTTGGTCCCTCTGTTGTTCACTTTGTATTTGGAACCATCGGCCCAATATATTAGACAATCAGAAACGCTTCATGGTGTTACAATCGATGGGACGGAACATAAAATCGCCTGCTGCAGATGTTCTACTGTATTTGACCAAACCAGAACTTTCCATGCCCAGTGACTCGTTTCCTTCATGATATTGGTCCAACGTCTGGGTTCAAACTGAATGTACAAAAAGACTTTCCCATTTAAAGGTCGAACAGAATCTCTTACATATGTAGGCGTGGTCCTCCATAAAGAACTATCAACACTTGGAGAAGAACTACACTCCTCTTTTCTCCACAATAAAGAATGATCTTGACTTAAGACTAAGTCAAAAGTTGAAACTATAAACATGAATGTCTTGTCCAGATCTCTCTCGGTTCCAGACTCTCCTGATTTCCATCTCGGCTGTTTGAGTGGAATGAAACCATCTCTAGACTCATATGGCGAGGAAAGAAACCTCGAATCTGATTTAAAACTCTACAATTAGCAACAGAAAAAGGAGGCGGGGTTTGCCTTGTCTGAAAAATGGCTTTATTTCAGCTCAAATCAGAGCTGAGGAGTTCTTCTAACAAAGAGTCATGACCATTAAAACCCTCTGAGATGTTTCATGAATCAGGACTTTCAAGGGAAATGAGATCTAAACTATTCAAATCTCTAATCTGGACAAATATTCTAATAAATGTATGAAAACTGAGAAGGTCGTCTTGTTTTGACCGATGAAGAGTGGGAAAGTGGGAGGAGCTCAAAGTCACATGTTTGGAGAGGCGTTTCTTCGTAACTCCAGGTCAAAGTGCTCATTCTTCACAGGGAAATGCAGGGAGGGGTGCGGGGGGGGGTTGCGGCGAGACTCCTCTTGTGTCGGACGTGTACTTTTCTTCTTCTTGTGTCTAACGTGTAGTTTCCCTCCTCAGGGTCCGGCGCCGGTCTGGCGGTGAAACCCGCCAGACTCCCTCTCCAGCACAAACCTTCACGACTCCGCCCTCCAGGAGAACGCTGGCCGTCCGCACACTTCAACAACGTCCACACGGCGAGTCCAAACCACTCACACTCTCGCAAAAGCACGTTAAGTCAGTGTGTGTGCGGGGCGTGGCTAAAGCTAGCGTGCGCAGGAACTGTACAGTTTTGGCCTCATTTCGTTTGACTTGTTCTGCTATGCGCAAGTCCCTCTCAATGATGTGTTCTGCAGGTGTTCAAGGGTGAGGGCCGCACGCTGCGCCGATCCTGCTGGTTTCTCTGCAGCGTCGGTTATCGGGCTGGCTCGCGTGTCACGGAGGCGAGCGACTGGCCGGGTGAGCAGCGTCGGCACTCAGACGCCGCCAGAGTTTGCGCCCCCGGAGGACGACATGGGTACTACCACACAGCAGAACATTAGGCTAAACAAACGACACGACAAAGTGTTGTTGTTCCGCTGGCAGAGCTCGCGGTGAGTTCAGTGAATGTGTGTGTTCTCCGCTTTATGCAGATTACAACTTCCTGTCTCCGAGCCAATCAGGAGGAAGACGCCGCCCACTTCCAGAGAACTGTGACAGGTAAGACACGAGGGGCGGAGGAGAGGGGAGGAGTTTTTCAAAACTACGTCTGAAACGACTCGATGAATTGCTGCTGATCGTCAGCTATTGGAGCTTGTGATGCGCAAAGCACGATCATGTGTCATTTTTACGTGCGTGGACCGGCCTCCGCTGCTTGGTGCCAGAGCCAAGACTCGACGTGGACCGGCTCCTGCTGGTGGCAAGAGCCAAGACTAGACATGGACCGGCCTCCTGCTGGTGCCAGAGTCAGGACTAGACATGGACCGGCCTCCTGCTGGTGCCAGAGCCAGGACTAGACATGGACCGGCCTCCTGCTGGTGCCAGAGTCAGGACTAGACGTGGACCGGCCTCGCGCTGGTGCCAGAGTCCAGGACTCGACATGGACCGGCCTCCCGCTGGTGCCCAGAGTCAGGACTCGACATGGACCGGCCTCCTGCTGGTGCCAGGACTAGACGTGGACCGGCCTCCTGCTGGTGCCAGAGCCAGGACTAGACGTGGACTTAGTGTGACTTGGATTGTGTTGATGTGTTAATGTTGTAAAGCACTTTGAGTTGGACTTTGTACGATTGTGCTGCAATGACCGGCCCTCACCACCGAGGGGCGCCCCAAACGTCCTGTTATTACACCTACTGCTCTTTCTCCTCCTGCAGGACCCGCCTCGTTCCAGGGCCCGGGACACTTCTACGCCACAGTGAGTCAGTCCGACCCTGAACCAATGTGGCGCGGGGTTCAAGTCTCACTCCTGAACCACGAGATCACACAATTACACACATTTATCTCAGAGTATTTACCTGTAAAAAGCAGATTTAAACTGAATTCACTCCCTCACCACCTCACCCTCACCACTCATCCTCACCTCCTCAACCTCACCTCCTCATCCTCACCCTCACCTCCCTCATCCTCACCCCCTCATCCTCACCCCCTCATCCTCACGCCCTCATCCTCACGCCCTCATCCTCACGCCCTCATCCTCACGCCCTCATCCTCACCTCCTCACCTCACCCCCTCATCCTCACCACCTCATCCTCACCCTCACTCACCTCATCCTCCTCATCCTCACCCCTCATCCTCACCTCCTCATCCTCACCCCCTCATCCTCAACACACTCCTCATCCTCACCTCCTCATCCCTCACCTCCTCACCTCACCCCTCCTCATCCTCCACCTCCCATCCTCATCCTCATCCTCACCTCCTCACCTCCTCACCTCCTCATCCTCACCCTCACTCTGGTTAGAAGGTCCTCTCTCTCCGAGCCTCAAAAACACTCCTGATGTTTTCTCATGGTCATTTAGTTGTTTAAACCAAAGTAAAGGTTTGCAGAACAATAATGATGCGAACGATGCATGAAAAATGCCATATTGTGGAACATTCCGGGCCAATACAAAGTGATCGTGTCACAGACGCTCAGTTTGGCCTCGTCAGAAGAATGATTGTTTCACTCATCGTTTCAGGAGGAGGAATACGAGCAGAACTATCAGAGGAGCAAACGACGGTAAACCACGAGACTGTCACAGCAGCGCGGCGGGGGGGCTGGGGGCGAAGGGGCGAAGGGGCGGGGGGGCGGGGGGCTGGGGCGAGGGGCGGGGGGGGGCGGGGGGGCGGACGGGGCGGGGGGCGAGGGACGAGGGACGAGGGGCGGTTAATAAAGTATCTAAAGGGCTTTAAAGTACACAAGGAACATTTAATGAGGCAGAATAACGCCGTCTTTTGCTTCACTGACGGCTTCTGTATGAACGAGTGACTTTTCATGTGAACAGAACTTGTACTTGAGCATGACTTTAGAAACAGCGTGACATTATTAGAACAAGCTGATTTCCATGATTTCACGCGCTGAAGCTTCACTCGTTGTTGGCGCGCTCTGAAGCTTCACTCGTTGGCGCGCACTGAAGCTTCTGAAGCTCGTTGGGCGCGCCACCGTCGTTGGCGCGCACGCTCTGAAGCTTCACTCGTTGGCGCGCACGCGCTGAAGCTTCACTCGTTGGCGCGCACGCTCTGAAGCTTCACTCGTTGGCGCGCGCGCTGAAAAGCTTCACTTCGTTGGCGCGCGCGCTGAAGCTTCACTCGTTGGCGCGCGCGCTGAAGCTTCACTCGTGGCCGCGCGCTCGTGAAGCTGGCGCGCGCGCTCTGAAGCTTCACTCGTTGGCGCGCGCGCTCTGAAGCTTCACTCGTTGGCGCGCGCGCGCTGAAGCTTCACTCGTTGGCGCGCGGAGCTTCACCCGTTGGCGCGCGCGCGCCGGAGCTTCACCCGTTGGCGCGCGCGCGCCGAAGCTTCACCCGTTGGCGCGCGCTGAAGCTTCACTCGTTCACACTTTGGTTCCTCCTGGTTCAGTGGCGTTTGTGTCCACAGCCGTCTGGAGCGACTCGTCTCTGGGCCACAGTCCCGAGCGCTCGGACTTCATCCTGGACTCTGGTCAGGGAGACTCACTGGGCGTGTCCGCTCTGCACAGGTAAGTCACATGTTCCCATTTCAGATTTTAGTTTGTGGCATCATTAGTGGCACATTTACAGAACCAAACCAAGACTCGAGGTCGAAAGATAGATTTTAGACTCTTCCACTCATCCACAGTCATTCTCAATCTGTGGGCCGCGTCTGATGTTCAGACGTTTCCTCTGACCTCTGACCTCAGCGACAGCAGAAGTCTATGGCCCGTCACAGGGATGTTGGGGTCACAAAGAAGATGAGCGTAAGGGGAAACTTCAACTGCATTGATGGTTAAATGGGACGGGCTATTACCAGGTGGCTCCGCCTGGTGGGTGGGGCTTACTCAGACTAGGTCCACAGATTGAGAATGACTCAAACGTCTCGGAGCTGGAACGCTGAAGAATTGATTACTTTGAATATGTCATTTTGATGAAATATAATTTAGATTAATGATAAATCCAGATTAATCTAAAGGTTTGAAATGCCCAAAGGTCAAAGGTCTGGCTTGACCCTTGTAACTGTCTCTGCAGCTCCGGCTCGGTGGACGCCTCGCTCCTGCCTCACCCTGTCCCTGCCTCCGCCGGCCCCCAGGTGGCGCCCGTCCTGCCCCTGCCGCTGTACTCGCTGCCCCGGCCTCTGCGCGTGGCCTTCACCGCCTCGCGCACCGTCAACTTCGCCCCGGGCAACCTGGACCAGCCCATCGTGTTCGACCAGCTGCACAGCAACCTGAGCGCGGCGTACGAGCCGCACATCGGGCGCTTCACCTGCCCCGCCCCCGGCACCTACGTCTTCCTCTTCAGCATCCTCAAACTGGCCGTCAACGTGCCGCTCTACGTCAACCTGATGCGCAACGACGAGGTGATGGTGTCGGCGTACGCCAACGACAGCGCGCCCGACCACGAGACCGCCAGCAACCAGGCCGTGCTGCCGCTGTACCAGGGCGACCAGGTGTGGCTCCGGCTGCACCGCGGCGCCATCTACGGGAGCACCTGGAAGTACAGCACCTTCTCCGGCTTCCTGCTGTACCAGGACTGAGCCGGGGGCGGGGCCAGGCGGGGCCGGGGGCGGGGCCGGACACAAAGAACACGCCTTTAAAAGCATCCGAGCTGAAAACGACAAAGAGCTGCGTTTTTCAAGGCACTTTTTCTCCTCCGACTCGACTGAACATTTTGACAATAACGTCTTATTTAACGGTCATGAAGTTATTTTTCTTTCAAAACGAGTCTCAAACTGAAGCAGAAGGTTTCAGGTTCCTTCATTCTGGTGTTTCATTCGCTCTCTAAAGTGTCAAACAAGAAGGTTTTACAACAAAAACACTGCCTCAAGAATGAACGTTTTGTGCCTCTTTTTTTTCTGTTTTGTCCAGAAATGAAAGGGTTATTTATGGTATTTATTTTTGAAATTTTGGTATTTTGCCACAGATTCTTTTTGGACAAAAACTTATTTGTTCAAATATTTGCCCAAAAAGCCCAAGTGGAAGCTTTCAGTTCAATGTTCAGTGGCTTTTGTGAAATGTTGATTTACTTTTGTTTGGAATTATTGCACTTTGAATTCTTGATTCTTAATGACCAAAAATAATGTGGTTTAAACGACTTTCCTTCGTTTGCCAGATGAACTCGAGTTTAAAGTGGGAACGTTCTCGTCACTTGGACATGAATCGTGCTGAATGTGAAGCGGCTGAAGGTGTGGGACGTGGCCCAAACACTGGCCCAAACTGAGAGACTGGAATCAGCTGGCCCAGCGTTAAAGTCCAAAATGTGCCTGAAATAAAACGTGAGCAAACGAGTCTGGTCTGGTCTGGTCTTTGATTCAGGATTTGAGGGGAAAATAAGTTTGAGAAAAACATTTCAAAAGTATTTGTATTTGAAATGGAATTAAAAGATATTAAAACAGTTGAACGTTTGTGGACGTGAAATGACTTTTTGTCGACTTGAATCTGCAAAAGGGGTGGGACAGGGCTGCGCTTGGTCTCTCCCCTTTACTTAATATGAGGCCATGGTTGCCATGGCGTCTGACGGGACAAAACATAAAAGGTCCTGCTGCAGATGTTTCACGATCGCTGACCAAACGTTTCCGTAACCAATGGGATGCATTGGTTAAAAAATTGGACCAAAATTGTACAAAAAATGAATTATGCCCCCTGACCGGCCCCTGATGGGTCCCTGACTGGCCTCAGACCGGCCCCTGACCGGCCCCTGATGGGCCCCCGACTGGCCCCTGACTGGCCTCAGACCCGCCCCTGACCGGCCCCTGATGGGCCCCTGACTGGCCTCAGACCGGCCCCTGACCGGCCCCTCCTGGCTGAATGGATTGTGTGCGTTGGAGTTTGTCAAAAACACAAAACAGTCGTTGCATCGGTGTTTCCCAACCAGGGGTCCGGGGCCCTCGGGAGTGTCTTCAGGGGTACTCTGGTCTCAGCTTTTAAAAGAAGGTGAAACGTGTCAGTCCCGTCCACATGGCGGCGCTCGCGTGGAGGAGGCATGTCGTAAAAGTGTTTACTTTTGTTTTACGCCACTTTCTCCTGCTTTGCGGCAGTGAGTCAAGTCACATGACGTTCGGACGCGTTTCCGCTGGACGCAAACGTCTGCCTCCGTCTGGAACCGGCGCACGCGCTCTTATTGTGAAGCCAAACACCGGAAACGTGCCCGCGCAGTGCGTCGTGTCACCGGAGCCGTGCGCGCATCCACGACGCGCCGCTGCTCCGGAACAACGTCAGGCCGCGGCCAACGACAGCTCAGGTCCCGCTCCACCGAAGCCCAATGGACCCGAACCGGATCGTGCAGGCGCTGAAGGGCACCATCGACCCGAGCCTGCGCCTGGCCGCCGAGAATGAGCTCAACCAGGTGCGTACGGGAGCACCGGAGCACCGGAGCACCGGAGCACGGGAGCACGGTGATCCACAGCGGGCCAGACTGCAGGAGCGGGCTGCTGCGGGGGGTAGAGGCGCTCCCCGGGGCCGAGGGAAGGGTCCTGACCCGGGGAACCGGGAGAGAGCCGCGCGCAAAGCGGAGACGGAACAAAAGAGCCGAGCCAAGTTCTGCTCTGGTCCCGCTGGAAACCCGCTGCTCTGACCTGGTTCTGACCTGGTTCAGACAATGGTTCAGACCTGGTTCTGACAATGGTTCTGTCCTGGTTCAGACCTGGTTCTGACCTGGTTCAGACCTGGTTCAAACAATGGTTCAGACCTGGTTCTGTCCTGGCTCTGTCCTGGCTCTGTCCTGGTTCAGACCTGGTTCAGACCTGGTTCAGACAATGGTTCTTACCTGGTTCTTACCTGGTTCTTACCTGGTTCTTACCTGGTTCTTACTGGGTCAGACCTGGGTCAGACTGGTTCTGACCTGGTTTCTGACCTGTTCTGAATGGTTCTGACCTGGTTCAGACAATGGTTCTTACCTGGTTCTTACCTGGTTCAGACCTGGGTCAGACCTGGGTCTTACCTGGTTCAGACCTGGTTCAGACCTGGTTCAGACCTGGTTCAGACCTGGTTCAGACCTGGTTCAGACCTGGTTCTGTCCTGGTTCTGTCCTGGTTCTGTCCTGGTTTTCTTGTGTCGTTTCGTTGCCGTTTGAGGCCAATCTTAAATTAGATTTAGTTTTAGTTTCAGCTCGAGTGAAACTTGTCTCGCTTGTTTCTCGTTCCAGAACTCTTTCAAGTTCTGACTCTTAACGTCCTTCATCGCCACAAAAGCTCAGAACGATGAAGGCGAAACCCACGAGGAACATTCAACTAAACTAAAAAATGAACCCGTTTGTTGGAGTTTCACGAGACGCAAATGTCAGTTAGTCCAGACCGCGTGGGAAAAGGGCGTGGCCGAAGTATATTCAGCGTTAAAGAGTCGTGTTTCTGCAGATAAAGGTGGAAACTGTTGCGTTTGTCCAGAAAAGCTAAAATAACCATCTAAACTTCTACGCACGTGTCATAATCACTTTAGAAACTTCAGGAAATGTTTTTGTGAGACACTTTTTAAGGCTCTTGTTTTAAATTGTCGCTCAGATGAAGCCCCTTGCGTGACTCTTGCCCCGGGGCGAGACCCTTCACAACCCGACTCTGATGGACATGGATTATTGGTCGACTCCATTTCCTGTTCCTGCGCTCGAGTCTCTGTGATTTGACCGTTTATCGGAGCCCAAACGACACTCCGAGATGGGCATGTTTCCAGAGAAGAACTGATTCACAAGGTCCTCATGCGTGCAAAAATAACCCTGCAGGCCACGCCCAGTACTGCAGGCGACTCGCTCTTTCCCCCCCGTTGCCTGCGGCCCACTTTAGCCACTAAAAACCCTTTATTATGAGCACAATTTGACCCGTACTTTTGGTCCGTTCATCTCGTTTCTTTTCTCTCTTTTTGGTTTCCAGTCGTATAAGATCATCAACTTTGCTCCGACGCTGCTGCAGATCATCGTGTCGGAGCAGGTGGAGTTCCCCGTTCGCCAGGCAGGTGAGAAGCACACGCCAGTCGGGTCACGCTCATCAATAAAGTTTAGTTATTATTATTGTTGTCGTTGTTATGGGAGTAAGTTTCAGAGTTCCGTCATGGACGAAACTGTTAATTCATCTTAAAAAATCGAATCTAAATTGATAGTTTTTACTCCTGAGGTCGATCTGAGCGAGTCGCAAAAAGGTCGTTTAGTCATTCCCAGTTTGTGAGACGTGGCTAAAGGGATTATAATCAGAAATGTGGGGGAAATGTGATTTTAAAAAAGCAATAAAAACGTGACTAAAAGTGACAAAACGGGACTGAAAGCAATAAAAATGACTATAGGTGACAAGAACGTGACAAAAAATGTACTAAAAGCAACAAAAAAATCTAAGAAAAAAATGGTCATAAAGGCAATAAAACAGTGGCTAAAGCGACGCGTGCACAGGAACAGTTTTGCCTCATGTCTTTGCCTGTGTGCAAAGCCTCGACGCCGCGTTTGAACCTCTCTTTATGGAATCATGTCAGACGCATTCTGACCTGGAAACATCACATTTGGGCGTTGATAAACAGGAAACGGCTGTTGCTAACGTGCTTCGCTAGCTTTGTGTCGCTAAGGCTCGACATATAAGTTAGCCTCAGCGGAAGTACAGCGCGTTTGCTGCGTTCCATTTGTCCTCGGCGGTCAGAACTCGGACGTTCCGCTGTGAAATCGGAAAAACAATGAGCAGTGGATTATAGTTCGTGAACATTAACGAGTCAAAGTGCTCCAATCAGCCAAAATGCGGATCCAGGTTTATTTATTATTTAGTTATTACATTCACAGATCTATAAAGCATTGTTTTTGTGGACGTTAGCGCCGTGTTGACGTTAGCAACATTAGCGTCACAGAGCATTTAAGACGGCAGAGGCTCAACGGCAGCGCAGGAGCAGGTTCGCCGACAGCAGGGGGCAGAAGAGAGCTACTGAAGGTAAAATAGTACAGGAACGATCAATACTTGACCTGTCGGACGTGAAACTTGACCCAGACGCAGGAGCAGACATGTTGGGTAAACTCGGGTAAAGTTGGGTAAACTCGGGGTTCTGAAATTCCAAGTAGGAATTCTGTTCCGGTCGGAACTCGGAAAATCCGACCTCAGAGGAACGACTGGAACGCAGCATTTATGACAGCGTTTGAAGTGATGAAGAGAAGTGATGAAGAGGAAGTGATGAAGAGGAAGTGATGAAGAGGAAGTGATGAAGAGGAAGTGATTTTGTCAGTCGTTTGTAGTTACATTTTGTACAGTTTTTTTTTTTAAAATTGTATTTCAATTTTGGTTACTTTTTGTCGCTAATAGTTTCTGTCGCATTTTGTAACTTTAAATCACTTTTTGTCACGCTTTTGTTACATTTAGTCTGGGGTTTGTTGCTTTTCGTAAAATTTTTGTCACTTTTCGTCACATTTTTGTGTCTTGTCACATTTTTGTCAATTGGTCATATTTTTTGCTTTGTCACATGTTTTGCTGTTAGTAAAATTTTTGTTGCTTTTAGTCAAATTTTTTGCTTTCAGTCACATTTTTGTGTCTTGTCAAATGTTTTACTTTTAGTCACGTGTTTGTCGCTTTTAGTCAAATTTTTTGCCTTTTAAAAATGTTTTGGTCACTTTTTTTTCGCTTTGGTCACATTTTGGTTGCTCTAGTCATATTTTTGTCGCTTTGCTCACGTTTTTTGTCACTCTGGTCACATTTTTGTCACTCTGGTCACATTTTTTGCCGCTCTGACACATTTTTGGTCGCTCTAGTCATATTTTTGTCGCTTTGCTCAAATTTTTGTCGCTTTGCTCACATTTTTTTCTCCGCTGGTCACATTTTTAGTCGCTCTGGTCCCTCTTTTGTCGCTGCTCCCTTTTTTGTTGCTTTGCTCACATTTTTTGTCGCGCTGGTCACATTTTTTGTCGCTTTGCTCAATTTTTTTGTCGCTCTGGTCACATTTTTTGTTGCTCTGGTCAAATTTTTTGTCGCTCTGGTCACATTTTTTGTTGCTCTGGTCAAATTTTTTGTCGCTGGTCACTTTTTTGCCGCTTTGCTCACATTTTTTGTCGCTCTGGTCACATTTTTGTCGCCCTGGTCACATTTTTGTCGCGTTTATTGTGTGGTGAGACATGATTTTCTGCTTTTTGCCTCACTCTCAGGTCCCGCAAACCAAACAAACAACCCGTTTGTGTGCGCTTGTCGTCCGAGCGATCGGTGACCTCAGTTTTAGATGCAGCTAGTACAGCCGCTCATTTGTTTACACGTTGCTATGGTGATGGCCACAGCGTAGCGATATAGACTTTGATTTTACTGCTGCCGAAACGACCTGTGCGGCGATACAAAAACGACGCACTCCAGTTATTGGCTCGCTCACTGACCACGGCGTAGTATATTCCTCCAGATAAAGTTATTACGGGACATTTCTGCACTTGAGCGGGTCTTTTACGGCGCGTTCAGCTTGCGCACGTTGACGCTTGATGAACGTGTGTTTGTGTCGTCGTGCAGCCGCGATCTACCTGAAGAACATGGTGAGTCAGTACTGGCAGGACCGAGAACCTGCCGCCGGAGAAGTCGTGTTTCCGTTCAACATCCACGAAAACGACAGACAACAAATACGAGAGAACATCGTGGAAGGCATCATCCGCTGTCCAGAGTCCATACGGTAACCACGGCTACCACGGCTACCATGTCGGCTCTTCTGGCTCTCGCAGTTTACACCAATTTTCCACAAACATTTCTTTTTACCAATTTTCTTTTTTCTCCTTTGGCTCTTCTCCCTCTTCACGCTCGTCTCTCTTCACACTCGTCTCTCGTCCTCCTCGTCTCTCGTCCTCCTCACGCTCGTCTCTCTTCACGCTCGTCTCTCGTCCTCTCACGCTCGTCTCTCTTCACGCTCGTCTCTCGTCTCTCTCGCGCTCGTCTCTCTCGCTCGCTCCGTCTCTCTTCACGCTCGTCTCTCTTCACGCTCTCTCTCGTCTTCTCACGCTCGTCTCTCTCCGCTCGTCTTCTCGTCCTTCACGCTCGTCTCTCGTCTCTCTTCTCTCGCTTCACGCTCGTCTCTCTTCGCGCTCGTCTCTCTTCGCGCTCGTTCTCTTCGCGCTCGTCTCTCTTCGCGCTCGTCTCTCTTCGCGCTCGTCTCTCTCTCGCGCTCGTCTCTCCTTCGCGCTCGTCTCTCTTCGCGCTCGGTCTCTCTTCGCGCTCGTCTCTCG